>CAXAJV010000004.1:8707000-8892765 GCA_963969225.1 Xylocopa violacea | reverse complement strand
AGGATATATGACGTTATAGACGTATATACTGTTCCCTCCGAGAAGTAGGGTTCGACGGGCCAGGAATGTTGTCAAATATTGCATCCGAGATGTTAGGTTGCCTTAGATTAGGATATATACCGTTATAGACGTATATACTGTTCCCTCCGAGAAGTAGGGTTCGACAGGCCAGGAATGTTGTCAAATATTGCATCCGAGATGTTTGGTTGCCTCAGGTAAGGATATATGACGTTATAGACGTATATACTGTTCCCTCCGAGAAGTAGGGTTCGACAGGCCAGGAATGTTGCCAAATATTGCTTCCGAGATGTTAGGTTGCCTTAGGTTAGGATATATAACGTTATAGACGCATGTAATGTTACCACCGAGACGTAGGGACCGACACGCCTGGAATGTTGTCAAATGTTACATCCGAGATGTTAGGTTGCCTCAGGTTAGGATATATGACGTTATAGACGTATATACGGTTCCCTCCGAGAAGTAGGGTTCGACGGGCCAGGAATGTTGTCAAATATTGCATCCGAGATGTTAGGTCGCCTTAGGTTAGGATATATAACGTTATAGACGCATGTAATGTTACCACCGAGACGTAGGGACCGACACGCCTGGAATGTTGTCAAATGTTACATCCGAGATGTTAGGTTGCCTTAGGTTAGGATATATGACGTTATAGACGTATATACTTTTCCCTCCGAGAAGTAGGGTTCGACAGGCCAGGAATGTTGTCAAATATTGCATCCGAGATGTTAGGTTGCCTTAGGTTAGGATATATAACGTTATAGACGCATGTAATGTTACCTCCGACAAGTACGGTTCGACAGGCCAAGAATGTTGTCAAATATTGCATCCTAGATGTTAGGTTGCCTCAGGTAAGAATATATGACGTTATAGACGTATATACAGTTCCCTCCGAGAAGTAGGGTTCGACAGGCCAGGAATGTTGTCAAATATTGCACCAGAGATGTTAGGTTGCCTTAGGTTAGGATATATAACGTTATAGACGCATGTAATGTTACCACCGAGACGTAGGGTCCGACACGCCTGGAATGTTGTAGAATAATACATCCGAGATGTCAGGTTGCCTTAGGTTAGGATATATAACGTTATAGACGTATATACTGTTCCCTCCGAGAAGTAGGGTTCGACAGGCCAGGAATGTTGTCAAATATTACATCCGAGATATTAGGTTGCCTTAGATTAGGATATATACCGTTATAGACGCATGTAATGTTACCACCGAGACGTAGGGACCGACACGCCTGGAATGTTGTCAAATGTTACATCCGAGATGTTAGGTTGCCTCAGGTTAGGATATATGACGTTATAGACGTATATACTGTTCCCTCCGAGAAGTAGGGTTCGACGGGCCAGGAATGTTGTCAAATATTGCATCCGAGATGTTAGGTTGCCTTAGATTAGGATATATACCGTTATAGACGTATATACTGTTCCCTCCGAGAAGTAGGGTTCGACAGGCCAGGAATGTTGTCAAATATTGCATCCGAGATGTTTGGTTGCCTCAGGTAAGGATATATGACGTTATAGACGTATATACTGTTCCCTCCGAGAAGTAGGGTTCGACAGGCCAGGAATGTTGCCAAATATTGCTTCCGAGATGTTAGGTTGCCTTAGGTTAGGATATATAACGTTATAGACGCATGTAATGTTACCACCGAGACGTAGGGACCGACACGCCTGGAATGTTGTCAAATGTTACATCCGAGATGTTAGGTTGCCTCAGGTTAGGATATATGACGTTATAGACGTATATACGGTTCCCTCCGAGAAGTAGGGTTCGACGGGCCAGGAATGTTGTCAAATATTGCATCCGAGATGTTAGGTCGCCTTAGGTTAGGATATATAACGTTATAGACGCATGTAATGTTACCACCGAGACGTAGGGACCGACACGCCTGGAATGTTGTCAAATGTTACATCCGAGATGTTAGGTTGCCTTAGGTTAGGATATATGACGTTATAGACGTATATACTTTTCCCTCCGAGAAGTAGGGTTCGACAGGCCAGGAATGTTGTCAAATATTGCATCCGAGATGTTAGGTTGCCTTAGGTTAGGATATATAACGTTATAGACGCATGTAATGTTACCTCCGACAAGTACGGTTCGACAGGCCAAGAATGTTGTCAAATATTGCATCCTAGATGTTAGGTTGCCTCAGGTAAGAATATATGACGTTATAGACGTATATACAGTTCCCTCCGAGAAGTAGGGTTCGACAGGCCAGGAATGTTGTCAAATATTGCACCAGAGATGTTAGGTTGCCTTAGGTTAGGATATATAACGTTATAGACGCATGTAATGTTACCACCGAGACGTAGGGTCCGACACGCCTGGAATGTTGTAGAATAATACATCCGAGATGTCAGGTTGCCTTAGGTTAGGATATATAACGTTATAGACGTATATACTGTTCCCTCCGAGAAGTAGGGTTCGACAGGCCAGGAATGTTGTCAAATATTGCATCCGAGATATTAGGTTGCCTTAGATTAGGATATATACCGTTATAGACGCATGTAATGTTACCACCGAGACGTAGGGACCGACACGCCTGGAATGTTGTCAAATGTTACATCCGAGATGTTAGGTTGCCTCAGGTTAGGATATATGACGTTATAGACGTATATACTGTTCCCTCCGAGAAGTAGGGTTCGACGGGCCAGGAATGTTGTCAAATATTGCATCCGAGATGTTAGGTTGCCTTAGATTAGGATATATACCGTTATAGACGTATATACTGTTCCCTCCGAGAAGTAGGGTTCGACAGGCCAGGAATGTTGTCAAATATTGCATCCGAGATGTTTGGTTGCCTCAGGTAAGGATATATGACGTTATAGACGTATATACTGTTCCCTCCGAGAAGTAGGGTTCGACAGGCCAGGAATGTTGCCAAATATTGCATCCGAGATGTTAGGTTGCCTTAGGTTAGGATATATAACGTTATAGACGCATGTAATGTTACCACCGAGACGTAGGGACCGACACGCCTGGAATGTTGTCAAATGTTACATCCGAGATGTTAGGTTGCCTCAGGTTAGGATATATGACGTTATAGACGTATATACGGTTCCCTCCGAGAAGTAGGGTTCGACGGGCCAGGAATGTTGTCAAATATTGCATCCGAGATGTTAGGTCGCCTTAGGTTAGGATATATAACGTTATAGACGCATGTAATGTTACCACCGAGACGTAGGGACCGACACGCCTGGAATGTTGTCAAATGTTACATCCGAGATGTTAGGTTGCCTTAGGTTAGGATATATGACGTTATAGACGTATATACTTTTCCCTCCGAGAAGTAGGGTTCGACAGGCCAGGAATGTTGTCAAATATTGCATCCGAGATGTTAGGTTGCCTTAGGTTAGGATATATAACGTTATAGACGCATGTAATGTTACCACCGAGACGTAGGGACCGACACGCCTGGAATGTTGTCAAATGTTACATCCGAGATGTTAGGTTGCCTTAGGTTAGGATATATGACGTTACAGACGTATATACTGTTCCCTCCGAGAAGTAGGGTTCGACAGGCCAGGAATGTTGTCAGATATTGCATCCGAGATGTTAGGTTGCCTTAGATTATGATATATACCGTTATAGACGCATATAATGTTCCCACCGAGAAGTAGGGTCCGACACGCCTAGAAGGTTGTAGAATATTACATCCGAGATGTCAGGTTGCCTTAGGTTAGGATATATACGGTTATAGACATATATACTGTTCCCTCCGAGAAGTAGGGTTCGACGGGCCAGGAATGTTGTCAAATATTGCATCCGAGATGTTAGGTTGCCTCAGGTTAGGATATATGACGTTATAGACGTATATACGGTTCCCTCCGAGAAGTAGGGTTCGACGGGCCAGGAATGTTGTCAAATATTGCATCCGAGATGTTAGGTCGCCTTAGGTTAGGATATATAACGTTATAGACGCATGTAATGTTACCACCGAGACGTAGGGACCGACACGCCTGGAATGTTGTCAAATGTTACATCCGAGATGTTTGGTTGCCTTAGGTTAGGATATATGACGTTACAGACGTATATACTTTTCCCTCCGAGAAGTAGGGTTCGACAGGCCAGGAATGTTGTCAAATATTGCATACGAGATGTTAGGTTGCCTTAGGTTAGGATATATAACGTTATAGACGCATGTAATGTTACCACCGAGACGTAGGGACCGTCACGCCTGGAATGTTGTCAAATGTTACATCCGAGAAGTTAGGTTGCCTTAGGTTAGGATATATGACGTTACAGACGTATATACTGTTCCCTCCGAGAAATAGGGTTCGACAGGCCAGGAATGTTGTCAGATATTGCATCCGAGATGTTAGGTTGCCTTAGGTTAGGATATATAACGTTATAGACGCATGTAATGTTACCACCGAGACGTAGGGACCGACACGCCTGGAATGTTGTCAAATGTTACATCCGAGATGTTAGGTTGCCTTAGGTTAGGATATATACCGTTATAGACATATATACTGTTCCCTCCGAGAAGTAGAGTTCGACAGGCCAGGAATGTTGTCAAATATTGCATCCGAGATGTTAGGTTGCCTTAGATTATGATATACACCGTTATAGACGTATATACTGTTCCCTCCGAGAAGTAGGGTTCGACAGGCCAGGAATGTTGTCAAATATTCCATCCGAGATGTTAGGTTGCCTTAGATTAGGATATACAACGTTATAGACGCATATAATGTTCCCACGGAGAAGTAGGGTCTGACACGCCTGGAATGTCGTCAAATGTTACATCCGAGATGTTAGGTTGCCTTAGGTTAGGATATATGACGTGATAGACGTATATACTGTTCCCTCCGAGAAGTAGGGTTCGACGGGCCAGGAATGTTGTCAAATATTGCATCCGAGATGTTAGGTCGCCTTAGGTTAGGATATATAACGATATAGAGGCATGTAATGTTACCACCGAGACGTAGGGACCGACACGCCTGGAATGTTGTCAAATGTTACATCCGAGATGTTAGGTTGCCTTAGGTTAGGATATACACCGTTATAGACGTATATACTGTTCCCTCCGAGAAGTAGGGTTCGACAGGCCAGGAATGTTGTCAAATATTGCATCCGAGATGTTAGGTTGCCTTAGATTAGGATATACAACGTTATAGACGCATATAATGTTACCACCGAGAAGTAGGGTCCGACACGCCTGGAATGTCGTCAAATGTTACATCCGAGATGTTAGGTTGCCTCAGGTTAGGATATATGACGTTATAGACGTATATACGGTTCCCTCCGAGAAGTAGGGTTCGACGGGCCAGGAATGTTGTCAAATATTGCATCCGAGATGTTAGGTCGCCTTAGGTTAGGATATATAACGTTATAGACGCATGTAATGTTACCACCGAGACGTAGGGACCGACACGCCTGGAATGTTGTCAAATGTTACATCCGAGATGTTAGGTTGCCTCAGGTTAGGATATATGACGTTATAGACGTATATACGGTTCCCTCCGAGAAGTAGGGTTCGACGGGCCAGGAATGTTGTCAAATATTGCATCCGAGATGTTAGGTCGCCTTAGGTTAGGATATATAACGTTATAGACGCATGTAATGTTACCACCGAGACGTAGGGACCGAAACGCCTGGAATGTTGTCAAATGTTACATCCGAGATGTTAGGTTGCCTTAGGTTAGGATATATGACGTTATAGACGTATATACTTTTCCCTCCGAGAAGTAGGGTTCGACAGGCCAGGAATGTTGTCAAATATTGCATCCGAGATGTTAGGTTGCCTTAGGTTAGGATATATAACGTTATAGACGCATGTAATGTTACCACCGAGACGTAGGGACCGACACGCCTGGAATGTTGTCAAATGTTACATCCGAGATGTTAGGTTGCCTTAGGTTAGGATATATGACGTGATAGACGTATATACTGTTCCCTACGAGAAGTAGGGTTCGACGGGCCAGGAATGTTGTCAAATATAGCATCCGAGATGTTAGGTCGCCTTAGGTTAGGATATATAACGTTATAGACGCATGTAATGTTACCACCGAGACGTAGGGACCGACACGCCTGGAATGTTGTCAAATGTTACATCCGAGATGTTAGGTTGCCTTAGGTTAGGATATATGACGTTACAGACGTATATACTGTTCCCTCCGAGAAATAGGGTTCGACAGGCCAGGAATGTTGTCAGATATTGCATCCGAGATGTTAGGTTGCCTTAGATTATGATATATACCGTTATAGACGCATATAATGTTCCCACCGAGAAGTAGGGTTCGACAGGCCAGGAATGTTGTCACATATTGCATCCGAGATGTTTGCTTGCGTCAGGTAAGGATATATGACGTTATAGACGTATATACTGTTCCCTCCGAGAAGTAGGGTTCGACAGGCCAGGAATGTTGCCAAATATTGCATCCGAGATGTTAGGTTGCCTTAGGTTAGGATATATAACGTTATAGACGCATGTAATGTTACCACCGAGACGTAGGGACCGACACGCCTGGAATGTTGTCAAATGTTACATCCGAGATGTTAGGTTGCCTTAGGTTAGGATATATGACGTTACAGACGTATATACTGTTCCCTCCGAGAAGTAGGGTTCGACAGGCCAGGAATGTTGTCAGATATTGCATCCGAGATGTTAGGTTGCCTTAGATTATGATATATACCGTTATAGACGCATATAATGTTCCCACCGAGAAGTAGGGTCCGACACGCCTAGAAGGTTGTAGAATATTACATCCGAGATGTCAGGTTGCCTTAGGTTAGGATATATACCGTTATAGACATATATACTGTTCCCTCCGAGAAGTAGGGTTCGACGGGCCAGGAATGTTGTCAAATATTGCATCCGAGATGTTAGGTCGCCTTAGGTTAGGATATATAACGTTATAGACGCATGTAATGTTACCACCGAGACGTAGGGACCGACACGCCTGGAATGTTGTCAAATGTTACATCCGAGATGTTAGGTTGCCTTAGGTTAGGATATATGACGTTACAGACGTATATACTTTTCCCTCCGAGAAGTAGGGTTCGACAGGCCAGGAATGTTGTCAAATATTGCATACGAGATGTTAGGTTGCCTTAGGTTAGGATATATAACGTTATAGACGCATGTAATGTTACCACCGAGACGTAGGGACCGACACGCCTGGAATGTTGTCAAATGTTACATCCGAGATGTTAGGTTGCCTTAGGTTAGGATATATGACGTTACAGACGTATATACTGTTCCCTCCGAGAAATAGGGTTCGACAGGCCAGGAATGTTGTCAGATGTTGCATCCGAGATGTTAGGTTGCCTTAGATTATGATATATACCGTTATAGACGCATATAATGTTCCCACCGAGAAGTAGGGTTCGACAGGCCAGGAATGTTGTCAAATATTGCATCCGAGATGTTTGGTTGCCTCAGGTAAGGGTATATGACGTTATAGACGTATATACTGTTCCCTCCGAGAAGTAGGTTTCGACAGGCCAGGAATGTTGCCAAATATTGCATCCGAGATGTTAGGTTGCCTTAGGTTAGGATATATAACGTTATAGACGCATGTAATGTTACCACCGAGACGTAGGGACCGACACGCCTGGAATGTTGTCAAATGTTACATCCGAGATGTTAGGTTGCCTTAGGTTAGGATATATACCGTTATAGACATATATACTGTTCCCTCCGAGAAGTAGGGTTCGACAGGCCAGGAATGTTGTCAAATATTCCATCCGAGATGTTAGGTTGCCTTAGATTAGGATATACAACGTTATAGACGCATATAATGTTCCCACGGAGAAGTAGGGTCTGACACGCCTGGAATGTCGTCAAATGTTACATCCGAGATGTTAGGTTGCCTTAGGTTAGGATATATGACGTGATAGACGTATATACTGTTCCCTCCGAGAAGTAGGGTTCGACGGGCCAGGAATGTTGTCAAATATTGCATCCGAGATGTTAGGTCGCCTTAGGTTAGGATATATAACGTTATAGAGGCATGTAATGTTACCACCGAGACGTAGGGACCGACACGCCTGGAATGTTGTCAAATGTTACATCCGAGATGTTAGGTTGCCTTAGGTTAGGATATACGACGTTACAGACGTATATACTGTTCCCTCCGAGAAGTAGTGTTCGACAGGCCGGGAATGTTGTCAAATATTGCATCCGAGATGTTAGGTTGCCTTAGGTTAGGATATATAACGTTATAGACGCATGTAATGTTACCTCCGAGAAGTACGGTTCGACAGGCCAAGAATGTTGTCAAATATTGCATCCGAGATGTTAGGTTGCCTCAGGTAAGAATATATGACGTTATAGACGTATATACAGTTCCCTCCGAGAAGTAGGGTTCGACAGGCCAGGAATGTTGTCAAATATTGCACCCGAGATGTTAGGTTGCCTTAGGTTAGGATATATAACGTTATAGACGCATGTAATGTTACCACCGAGACGTAGGGTCCGACACGCCTGGAATGTTGTAGAATAATACATCCGAGATGTCAGGTTGCCTTAGGTTAGGATATATAACGTTATAGACGTATATACTGTTCCCTCCGAGAAGTAGGGTTCGACAGGCCAGGAATGTTGTCAAATATTGCATCCGAGATATTAGGTTGCCTTAGATTAGGATATATACCGTTATAGACGCATGTAATGTTACCACCGAGACGTAGGGACCGACACGCCTGGAATGTTGTCAAATGTTACATCCGAGATGTTAGGTTGCCTCAGGTTAGGATATATGACGTTATAGACGTATATACTGTTCCCTCCGAGAAGTAGGGTTCGACAGGCCAGGAATGTTGTCAAATATTGCATCCGGGATGTTAGGTTGCCTTAGATTAGGATATATACCGTTATAGACGTATATACTGTTCCCTCCGAGAAGTAGGGTTCGACAGGCCAGGAATGTTGTCAAATATTGCATCCGAGATGTTTGGTTGCCTCAGGTAAGGATATATGACGTTATAGACGTATATACTGTTCCCTCCGAGAAGTAGGGTTCGACAGGCCAGGAATGTTGCCAAATATTGCATGCGAGATGTTAGGTTGCCTTAGGTTAGGATATATAACGTTATAGACGCATGTAATGTTACCACCGAGACGTAGGGACCGACACGCCTGGAATGTTGTAGAATAATACATCCGGGATGTCAGGTTTCCTTAGGTTAGGATATATAACGTTATAGACGTATATACTGTTCCCTCCGAGAAGTAGGGTTCGACAGGCCAGGAATGTTGTCAAATATTGCACCCGAGATGTTAGGTTGCCTTAGGTTAGGATATATAACGTTATAGACGCATGTAATGTTACCACCGAGACGTAGGGTCCGACACGCCTGGAATGTTGTAGAATAATACATCCGAGATGTCAGGTTGCCTTAGGTTAGGATATATAACGTTATAGACGTATATACTGTTCCCTCCGAGAAGTAGGGTTCGACAGGCCAGGAATGTTGTCAAATATTGCATCCGAGATATTAGGTTGCCTTAGATTAGGATATATACCGTTATAGACGCATGTAATGTTACCACCGAGACGTAGGGACCGACACGCCTGGAATGTTGTCAAATGTTACATCCGAGATGTTAGGTTGCCTTAGGTTAGGATATATGACGTTACAGACGTATATACTGTTCCCTCCGAGAAGTAGGGTTCGACAGGCCAGGAATGTTGTCAGATATTGCATCCGAGATGTTAGGTTGCCTTAGATTATGATATATACCGTTATAGACGCATATAATGTTCCCACCGAGAAGTAGGGTCCGACACGCCTAGAAGGTTGTAGAATATTACATCCGAGATGTCAGGTTGCCTTAGGTTAGGATATATACCGTTATAGACATATATACTGTTCCCTCCGAGAAGTAGGGTTCGACGGGCCAGGAATGTTGTCAAATATTGCATCCGAGATGTTAGGTCGCCTTAGGTTAGGATATATAACGTTATAGACGCATGTAATGTTACCACCGAGACGTAGGGACCGACACGCCTGGAATGTTGTCAAATGTTACATCCGAGACGTTAGGTTGCCTTAGGTTAGGATATATGACGTTACAGACGTATATACTTTTCCCTCCGAGAAGTAGGGTTCGACAGGCCAGGAATGTTGTCAAATATTGCATACGAGATGTTAGGTTGCCTTAGGTTAGGATATATAACGTTATAGACGCATGTAATGTTACCACCGAGACGTAGGGACCGACACGCCTGGAATGTTGTCAAATGTTACATCCGAGATGTTAGGTTGCCTTAGGTTAGGATATATGACGTTACAGACGTATATACTGTTCCCTCCGAGAAATAGGGTTCGACAGGCCAGGAATGTTGTCAGATGTTGCATCCGAGATGTTAGGTTGCCTTAGATTATGATATATACCGTTATAGACGCATATAATGTTCCCACCGAGAAGTAGGGTTCGACAGGCCAGGAATGTTGTCAAATATTGCATCCGAGATGTTTGGTTGCCTCAGGTAAGGGTATATGACGTTATAGACGTATATACTGTTCCCTCCGAGAAGTAGGTTTCGACAGGCCAGGAATGTTGCCAAATATTGCATCCGAGATGTTAGGTTGCCTTAGGTTAGGATATATAACGTTATAGACGCATGTAATGTTACCACCGAGACGTAGGGACCGACACGCCTGGAATGTTGTCAAATGTTACATCCGAGATGTTAGGTTGCCTTAGGTTAGGATATATACCGTTATAGACATATATACTGTTCCCTCCGAGAAGTAGGGTTCGACAGGCCAGGAATGTTGTCAAATATTCCATCCGAGATGTTAGGTTGCCTTAGATTAGGATATACAACGTTATAGACGCATATAATGTTCCCACGGAGAAGTAGGGTCTGACACGCCTGGAATGTCGTCAAATGTTACATCCGAGATGTTAGGTTGCCTTAGGTTAGGATATATGACGTGATAGACGTATATACTGTTCCCTCCGAGAAGTAGGGTTCGACGGGCCAGGAATGTTGTCAAATATTGCATCCGAGATGTTAGGTCGCCTTAGGTTAGGATATATAACGTTATAGAGGCATGTAATGTTACCACCGAGACGTAGGGACCGACACGCCTGGAATGTTGTCAAATGTTACATCCGAGATGTTAGGTTGCCTTAGGTTAGGATATACGACGTTACAGACGTATATACTGTTCCCTCCGAGAAGTAGTGTTCGACAGGCCGGGAATGTTGTCAAATATTGCATCCGAGATGTTAGGTTGCCTTAGGTTAGGATATATAACGTTATAGACGCATGTAATGTTACCTCCGAGAAGTACGGTTCGACAGGCCAAGAATGTTGTCAAATATTGCATCCGAGATGTTAGGTTGCCTCAGGTAAGAATATATGACGTTATAGACGTATATACAGTTCCCTCCGAGAAGTAGGGTTCGACAGGCCAGGAATGTTGTCAAATATTGCACCCGAGATGTTAGGTTGCCTTAGGTTAGGATATATAACGTTATAGACGCATGTAATGTTACCACCGAGACGTAGGGTCCGACACGCCTGGAATGTTGTAGAATAATACATCCGAGATGTCAGGTTGCCTTAGGTTAGGATATATAACGTTATAGACGTATATACTGTTCCCTCCGAGAAGTAGGGTTCGACAGGCCAGGAATGTTGTCAAATATTGCATCCGAGATATTAGGTTGCCTTAGATTAGGATATATACCGTTATAGACGCATGTAATGTTACCACCGAGACGTAGGGACCGACACGCCTGGAATGTTGTCAAATGTTACATCCGAGATGTTAGGTTGCCTCAGGTTAGGATATATG
This sequence comes from Xylocopa violacea, assembly GCA_963969225.1. Lineage (NCBI taxonomy): Eukaryota > Metazoa > Arthropoda > Insecta > Hymenoptera > Apidae > Xylocopa > Xylocopa violacea. The sequence goes on along the minus strand of CAXAJV010000004.1, from coordinate 8,880,983 downwards.
ACGTTATAGACGTATATACTGTTCCCTCCGAGAAGTAGGGTTCGACAGGCCAGGAATGTTGTCAAATATTGCATCCGGGATGTTAGGTTGCCTTAGATTAGGATATATACCGTTATAGACGTATATACTGTTCCCTCCGAGAAGTAGGGTTCGACAGGCCAGGAATGTTGTCAAATATTGCATCCGAGATGTTTGGTTGCCTCAGGTAAGGATATATGACGTTATAGACGTATATACTGTTCCCTCCGAGAAGTAGGGTTCGACAGGCCAGGAATGTTGCCAAATATTGCATGCGAGATGTTAGGTTGCCTTAGGTTAGGATATATAACGTTATAGACGCATGTAATGTTACCACCGAGACGTAGGGACCGACACGCCTGGAATGTTGTAGAATAATACATCCGGGATGTCAGGTTTCCTTAGGTTAGGATATATAACGTTATAGACGTATATACTGTTCCCTCCGAGAAGTAGGGTTCGACAGGCCAGGAATGTTGTCAAATATTGCACCCGAGATGTTAGGTTGCCTTAGGTTAGGATATATAACGTTATAGACGCATGTAATGTTACCACCGAGACGTAGGGTCCGACACGCCTGGAATGTTGTAGAATAATACATCCGAGATGTCAGGTTGCCTTAGGTTAGGATATATAACGTTATAGACGTATATACTGTTCCCTCCGAGAAGTAGGGTTCGACAGGCCAGGAATGTTGTCAAATATTGCATCCGAGATATTAGGTTGCCTTAGATTAGGATATATACCGTTATAGACGCATGTAATGTTACCACCGAGACGTAGGGACCGACACGCCTGGAATGTTGTCAAATGTTACATCCGAGATGTTAGGTTGCCTTAGGTTAGGATATATGACGTTACAGACGTATATACTGTTCCCTCCGAGAAGTAGGGTTCGACAGGCCAGGAATGTTGTCAGATATTGCATCCGAGATGTTAGGTTGCCTTAGATTATGATATATACCGTTATAGACGCATATAATGTTCCCACCGAGAAGTAGGGTCCGACACGCCTAGAAGGTTGTAGAATATTACATCCGAGATGTCAGGTTGCCTTAGGTTAGGATATATACCGTTATAGACATATATACTGTTCCCTCCGAGAAGTAGGGTTCGACGGGCCAGGAATGTTGTCAAATATTGCATCCGAGATGTTAGGTCGCCTTAGGTTAGGATATATAACGTTATAGACGCATGTAATGTTACCACCGAGACGTAGGGACCGACACGCCTGGAATGTTGTCAAATGTTACATCCGAGACGTTAGGTTGCCTTAGGTTAGGATATATGACGTTACAGACGTATATACTTTTCCCTCCGAGAAGTAGGGTTCGACAGGCCAGGAATGTTGTCAAATATTGCATACGAGATGTTAGGTTGCCTTAGGTTAGGATATATAACGTTATAGACGCATGTAATGTTACCACCGAGACGTAGGGACCGACACGCCTGGAATGTTGTCAAATGTTACATCCGAGATGTTAGGTTGCCTTAGGTTAGGATATATACCGTTATAGACGTATATACTGTTCCCTCCGAGAAATAGGGTTCGACAGGCCAGGAATGTTGTCAGATGTTGCATCCGAGATGTTAGGTTGCCTTAGATTATGATATATACCGTTATAGACGCATATAATGTTCCCACCGAGAAGTAGGGTTCGACAGGCCAGGAATGTTGTCAAATATTGCATCCGAGATGTTTGGTTGCCTCAGGTAAGGGTATATGACGTTATAGACGTATAAACTGTTCCCTCCGAGAAGTAGGTTTCGACAGGCCAGGAATGTTGCCAAATATTGCATCCGAGATGTTAGGTTGCCTTAGGTTAGGATATATAACGTTATAGACGCATGTAATGTTACCACCGAGACGTAGGGACCGACACGCCTGGAATGTTGTCAAATGTTACATCCGAGATGTTAGGTTGCCTTAGGTTAGGATATATACCGTTATAGACATATATACTGTTCCCTCCGAGAAGTAGGGTTCGACAGGCCAGGAATGTTGTCAAATATTCCATCCGAGATGTTAGGTTGCCTTAGATTAGGATATACAACGTTATAGACGCATATAATGTTCCCACGGAGAAGTAGGGTCTGACACGCCTGGAATGTCGTCAAATGTTACATCCGAGATGTTAGGTTGCCTTAGGTTAGGATATATGACGTGATAGACGTATATACTGTTCCCTCCGAGAAGTAGGGTTCGACGGGCCAGGAATGTTGTCAAATATTGCATCCGAGATGTTAGGTCGCCTTAGGTTAGGATATATAACGTTATAGAGGCATGTAATGTTACCACCGAGACGTAGGGACCGACACGCCTGGAATGTTGTCAAATGTTACATCCGAGATGTTAGGTTGCCTTAGGTTAGGATATACGACGTTACAGACGTATATACTGTTCCCTCCGAGAAGTAGTGTTCGACAGGCCGGGAATGTTGTCAAATATTGCATCCGAGATGTTAGGTTGCCTTAGGTTAGGATATATAACGTTATAGACGCATGTAATGTTACCTCCGAGAAGTACGGTTCGACAGGCCAAGAATGTTGTCAAATATTGCATCCGAGATGTTAGGTTGCCTCAGGTAAGAATATATGACGTTATAGACGTATATACAGTTCCCTCCGAGAAGTAGGGTTCGACAGGCCAGGAATGTTGTCAAATATTGCACCCGAGATGTTAGGTTGCCTTAGGTTAGGATATATAACGTTATAGACGCATGTAATGTTACCACCGAGACGTAGGGTCCGACACGCCTGGAATGTTGTAGAATAATACATCCGAGATGTCAGGTTGCCTTAGGTTAGGATATATAACGTTATAGACGTATATACTGTTCCCTCCGAGAAGTAGGGTTCGACAGGCCAGGAATGTTGTCAAATATTGCATCCGAGATATTAGGTTGCCTTAGATTAGGATATATACCGTTATAGACGCATGTAATGTTACCACCGAGACGTAGGGACCGACACGCCTGGAATGTTGTCAAATGTTACATCCGAGATGTTAGGTTGCCTCAGGTTAGGATATATGACGTTATAGACGTATATACTGTTCCCTCCGAGAAGTAGGGTTCGACGGGCCAGGAATGTTGTCAAATATTGCATCCGAGATGTTAGGTTGCCTTAGATTAGGATATATACCGTTATAGACGTATATACTGTTCCCTCCGAGAAGTAGGGTTCGACAGGCCAGGAATGTTGTCAAATATTGCATCCGAGATGTTTGGTTGCCTCAGGTAAGGATATATGACGTTATAGACGTATATACTGTTCCCTCCGAGAAGTAGGGTTCGACAGGCCAGGAATGTTGCCAAATATTGCATCCGAGATGTTAGGTTGCCTTAGGTTAGGATATATAACGTTATAGACGCATGTAATGTTACCACCGAGACGTAGGGACCGACACGCCTGGAATGTTGTCAAATGTTACATCCGAGATGTTAGGTTGCCTCAGGTTAGGATATATGACGTTATAGACGTATATACGGTTCCCTCCGAGAAGTAGGGTTCGACGGGCCAGGAATGTTGTCAAATATTGCATCCGAGATGTTAGGTCGCCTTAGGTTAGGATATATAACGTTATAGACGCATGTAATGTTACCACCGAGACGTAGGGACCGACACGCCTGGAATGTTGTCAAATGTTACATCCGAGACGTTAGGTTGCCTTAGGTTAGGATATATGACGTTACAGACGTATATACTTTTCCCTCCGAGAAGTAGGGTTCGACAGGCCAGGAATGTTGTCAAATATTGCATACGAGATGTTAGGTTGCCTTAGGTTAGGATATATAACGTTATAGACGCATGTAATGTTACCACCGAGACGTAGGGACCGACACGCCTGGAATGTTGTCAAATGTTACATCCGAGATGTTAGGTTGCCTTAGGTTAGGATATATGACGTTACAGACGTATATACTGTTCCCTCCGAGAAATAGGGTTCGACAGGCCAGGAATGTTGTCAGATGTTGCATCCGAGATGTTAGGTTGCCTTAGATTATGATATATACCGTTATAGACGCATATAATGTTCCCACCCAGAAGTAGGGTTCGACAGGCCAGGAATGTTGTCAAATATTGCATCCGAGATGTTTGGTTGCCTCAGGTAAGGGTATATGACGTTATAGACGTATATACTGTTCCCTCCGAGAAGTAGGTTTCGACAGGCCAGGAATGTTGCCAAATATTGCATCCGAGATGTTAGGTTGCCTTAGGTTAGGATATATAACGTTATAGACGCATGTAATGTTACCACCGAGACGTAGGGACCGACACGCCTGGAATGTTGTCAAATGTTACATCCGAGATGTTAGGTTGCCTTAGGTTAGGATATATACCGTTATAGACATATATACTGTTCCCTCCGAGAAGTAGGGTTCGACAGGCCAGGAATGTTGTCAAATATTCCATCCGAGATGTTAGGTTGCCTTAGATTAGGATATACAACGTTATAGACGCATATAATGTTCCCACGGAGAAGTAGGGTCTGACACGCCTGGAATGTCGTCAAATGTTACATCCGAGATGTTAGGTTGCCTTAGGTTAGGATATATGACGTGATAGACGTATATACTGTTCCCTCCGAGAAGTAGGGTTCGACGGGCCAGGAATGTTGTCAAATATTGCATCCGAGATGTTAGGTCGCCTTAGGTTAGGATATATAACGTTATAGAGGCATGTAATGTTACCACCGAGACGTAGGGACCGACACGCCTGGAATGTTGTCAAATGTTACATCCGAGATGTTAGGTTGCCTTAGGTTAGGATATACGACGTTACAGACGTATATACTGTTCCCTCCGAGAAGTAGTGTTCGACAGGCCGGGAATGTTGTCAAATATTGCATCCGAGATGTTAGGTTGCCTTAGGTTAGGATATATAACGTTATAGACGCATGTAATGTTACCTCCGAGAAGTACGGTTCGACAGGCCAAGAATGTTGTCAAATATTGCATCCGAGATGTTAGGTTGCCTCAGGTAAGAATATATGACGTTATAGACGTATATACAGTTCCCTCCGAGAAGTAGGGTTCGACAGGCCAGGAATGTTGTCAAATATTGCACCCGAGATGTTAGGTTGCCTTAGGTTAGGATATATAACGTTATAGACGCATGTAATGTTACCACCGAGACGTAGGGTCCGACACGCCTGGAATGTTGTAGAATAATACATCCGAGATGTCAGGTTGCCTTAGGTTAGGATATATAACGTTATAGACGTATATACTGTTCCCTCCGAGAAGTAGGGTTCGACAGGCCAGGAATGTTGTCAAATATTGCATCCGAGATATTAGGTTGCCTTAGATTAGGATATATACCGTTATAGACGCATGTAATGTTACCACCGAGACGTAGGGACCGACACGCCTGGAATGTTGTCAAATGTTACATCCGAGATGTTAGGTTGCCTCAGGTTAGGATATATGACGTTATAGACGTATATACTGTTCCCTCCGAGAAGTAGGGTTCGACAGGCCAGGAATGTTGTCAAATATTGCATCCGGGATGTTAGGTTGCCTTAGATTAGGATATATACCGTTATAGACGTATATACTGTTCCCTCCGAGAAGTAGGGTTCGACAGGCCAGGAATGTTGTCAAATATTGCATCCGAGATGTTTGGTTGCCTCAGGTAAGGATATATGACGTTATAGACGTATATACTGTTCCCTCCGAGAAGTAGGGTTCGACAGGCCAGGAATGTTGCCAAATATTGCATGCGAGATGTTAGGTTGCCTTAGGTTAGGATATATAACGTTATAGACGCATGTAATGTTACCACCGAGACGTAGGGACCGACACGCCTGGAATGTTGTAGAATAATACATCCGGGATGTCAGGTTTCCTTAGGTTAGGATATATAACGTTATAGACGTATATACTGTTCCCTCCGAGAAGTAGGGTTCGACAGGCCAGGAATGTTGTCAAATATTGCACCCGAGATGTTAGGTTGCCTTAGGTTAGGATATATAACGTTATAGACGCATGTAATGTTACCACCGAGACGTAGGGTCCGACACGCCTGGAATGTTGTAGAATAATACATCCGAGATGTCAGGTTGCCTTAGGTTAGGATATATAACGTTATAGACGTATATACTGTTCCCTCCGAGAAGTAGGGTTCGACAGGCCAGGAATGTTGTCAAATATTGCATCCGAGATATTAGGTTGCCTTAGATTAGGATATATACCGTTATAGACGCATGTAATGTTACCACCGAGACGTAGGGACCGACACGCCTGGAATGTTGTCAAATGTTACATCCGAGATGTTAGGTTGCCTTAGGTTAGGATATATGACGTTACAGACGTATATACTGTTCCCTCCGAGAAGTAGGGTTCGACAGGCCAGGAATGTTGTCAGATATTGCATCCGAGATGTTAGGTTGCCTTAGATTATGATATATACCGTTATAGACGCATATAATGTTCCCACCGAGAAGTAGGGTCCGACACGCCTAGAAGGTTGTAGAATATTACATCCGAGATGTCAGGTTGCCTTAGGTTAGGATATATACCGTTATAGACATATATACTGTTCCCTCCGAGAAGTAGGGTTCGACGGGCCAGGAATGTTGTCAAATATTGCATCCGAGATGTTAGGTCGCCTTAGGTTAGGATATATAACGTTATAGACGCATGTAATGTTACCACCGAGACGTAGGGACCGACACGCCTGGAATGTTGTCAAATGTTACATCCGAGACGTTAGGTTGCCTTAGGTTAGGATATATGACGTTACAGACGTATATACTTTTCCCTCCGAGAAGTAGGGTTCGACAGGCCAGGAATGTTGTCAAATATTGCATACGAGATGTTAGGTTGCCTTAGGTTAGGATATATACCGTTATAGACGTATATACTGTTCCCTCCGAGAAATAGGGTTCGACAGGCCAGGAATGTTGTCAGATGTTGCATCCGAGATGTTAGGTTGCCTTAGATTATGATATATACCGTTATAGACGCATATAATGTTCCCACCGAGAAGTAGGGTTCGACAGGCCAGGAATGTTGTCAAATATTGCATCCGAGATGTTTGGTTGCCTCAGGTAAGGGTATATGACGTTATAGACGTATAAACTGTTCCCTCCGAGAAGTAGGTTTCGACAGGCCAGGAATGTTGCCAAATATTGCATCCGAGATGTTAGGTTGCCTTAGGTTAGGATATATAACGTTATAGACGCATGTAATGTTACCACCGAGACGTAGGGACCGACACGCCTGGAATGTTGTCAAATGTTACATCCGAGATGTTAGGTTGCCTTAGGTTAGGATATATACCGTTATAGACATATATACTGTTCCCTCCGAGAAGTAGGGTTCGACAGGCCAGGAATGTTGTCAAATATTCCATCCGAGATGTTAGGTTGCCTTAGATTAGGATATACAACGTTATAGACGCATATAATGTTCCCACGGAGAAGTAGGGTCTGACACGCCTGGAATGTCGTCAAATGTTACATCCGAGATGTTAGGTTGCCTTAGGTTAGGATATATGACGTGATAGACGTATATACTGTTCCCTCCGAGAAGTAGGGTTCGACGGGCCAGGAATGTTGTCAAATATTGCATCCGAGATGTTAGGTCGCCTTAGGTTAGGATATATAACGTTATAGAGGCATGTAATGTTACCACCGAGACGTAGGGACCGACACGCCTGGAATGTTGTCAAATGTTACATCCGAGATGTTAGGTTGCCTTAGGTTAGGATATACGACGTTACAGACGTATATACTGTTCCCTCCGAGAAGTAGTGTTCGACAGGCCGGGAATGTTGTCAAATATTGCATCCGAGATGTTAGGTTGCCTTAGGTTAGGATATATAACGTTATAGACGCATGTAATGTTACCTCCGAGAAGTACGGTTCGACAGGCCAAGAATGTTGTCAAATATTGCATCCGAGATGTTAGGTTGCCTCAGGTAAGAATATATGACGTTATAGACGTATATACAGTTCCCTCCGAGAAGTAGGGTTCGACAGGCCAGGAATGTTGTCAAATATTGCACCCGAGATGTTAGGTTGCCTTAGGTTAGGATATATAACGTTATAGACGCATGTAATGTTACCACCGAGACGTAGGGTCCGACACGCCTGGAATGTTGTAGAATAATACATCCGAGATGTCAGGTTGCCTTAGGTTAGGATATATAACGTTATAGACGTATATACTGTTCCCTCCGAGAAGTAGGGTTCGACAGGCCAGGAATGTTGTCAAATATTGCATCCGAGATATTAGGTTGCCTTAGATTAGGATATATACCGTTATAGACGCATGTAATGTTACCACCGAGACGTAGGGACCGACACGCCTGGAATGTTGTCAAATGTTACATCCGAGATGTTAGGTTGCCTCAGGTTAGGATATATGACGTTATAGACGTATATACTGTTCCCTCCGAGAAGTAGGGTTCGACGGGCCAGGAATGTTGTCAAATATTGCATCCGAGATGTTAGGTTGCCTTAGATTAGGATATATACCGTTATAGACGTATATACTGTTCCCTCCGAGAAGTAGGGTTCGACAGGCCAGGAATGTTGTCAAATATTGCATCCGAGATGTTTGGTTGCCTCAGGTAAGGATATATGACGTTATAGACGTATATACTGTTCCCTCCGAGAAGTAGGGTTCGACAGGCCAGGAATGTTGCCAAATATTGCATCCGAGATGTTAGGTTGCCTTAGGTTAGGATATATAACGTTATAGACGCATGTAATGTTACCACCGAGACGTAGGGACCGACACGCCTGGAATGTTGTCAAATGTTACATCCGAGATGTTAGGTTGCCTCAGGTTAGGATATATGACGTTATAGACGTATATACGGTTCCCTCCGAGAAGTAGGGTTCGACGGGCCAGGAATGTTGTCAAATATTGCATCCGAGATGTTAGGTCGCCTTAGGTTAGGATATATAACGTTATAGACGCATGTAATGTTACCACCGAGACGTAGGGACCGACACGCCTGGAATGTTGTCAAATGTTACATCCGAGACGTTAGGTTGCCTTAGGCTAGGATATATGACGTTACAGACGTATATACTTTTCCCTCCGAGAAGTAGGGTTCGACAGGCCAGGAATGTTGTCAAATATTGCATACGAGATGTTAGGTTGCCTTAGGTTAGGATATATAACGTTATAGACGCATGTAATGTTACCACCGAGACGTAGGGACCGACACGCCTGGAATGTTGTCAAATGTTACATCCGAGATGTTAGGTTGCCTTAGGTTAGGATATATGACGTTACAGACGTATATACTGTTCCCTCCGAGAAATAGGGTTCGACAGGCCAGGAATGTTGTCAGATGTTGCATCCGAGATGTTAGGTTGCCTTAGATTATGATATATACCGTTATAGACGCATATAATGTTCCCACCGAGAAGTAGGGTTCGACAGGCCAGGAATGTTGTCAAATATTGCATCCGAGATGTTTGGTTGCCTCAGGTAAGGGTATATGACGTTATAGACGTATAAACTGTTCCCTCCGAGAAGTAGGTTTCGACAGGCCAGGAATGTTGCCAAATATTGCATCCGAGATATTAGGTTGCCTTAGATTAGGATATATACCGTTATAGACGCATGTAATGTTACCACCGAGACGTAGGGACCGACACGCCTGGAATGTTGTCAAATGTTACATCCGAGATGTTAGGTTGCCTCAGGTTAGGATATATGACGTTATAGACGTATATACTGTTCCCTCCGAGAAGTAGGGTTCGACGGGCCAGGAATGTTGTCAAATATTGCATCCGAGATGTTAGGTTGCCTTAGATTAGGATATATACCGTTATAGACGTATATACTGTTCCCTCCGAGAAGTAGGGTTCGACAGGCCAGGAATGTTGTCAAATATTGCATCCGAGATGTTTGGTTGCCTCAGGTAAGGATATATGACGTTATAGACGTATATACTGTTCCCTCCGAGAAGTAGGGTTCGACAGGCCAGGAATGTTGCCAAATATTGCATCCGAGATGTTAGGTTACCTTAGGTTAGGATATATAACGTTATAGACGCATGTAATGTTACCACCGAGACGTAGGGACCGACACGCCTGGAATGTTGTCAAATGTTACATCCGAGATGTTAGGTTGCCTTAGGTTAGGATATATGACGTTACAGACGTATATACTGTTCCCTCCGAGAAATAGGGTTCGACAGGCCAGGAATGTTGTCAGATGTTGCATCCGAGATGTTAGGTTGCCTTAGGTTATGATATATACCGTTATAGACGCATATAATGTTCCCACCGAGAAGTAGGGTTCGACAGGCCAGGAATGTTGTCAAATATTGCATCCGAGATGTTTGGTTGCCTCAGGTAAGGGTATATGACGTTATAGACGTATAAACTGTTCCCTCCGAGAAGTAGGTTTCGACAGGCCAGGAATGTTGCCAAATATTGCATCCGAGATGTTAGGTTGCCTTAGGTTAGGATATATAACGTTATAGACGCATGTAATGTTACCACCGAGACGTAGGGACCGACACGCCTGGAATGTTGTCAAATGTTACATCCGAGATGTTAGGTTGCCTTAGGTTAGGATATATACCGTTATAGACATATATACTGTTCCCTCCGAGAAGTAGGGTTCGACAGGCCAGGAATGTTGTCAAATATTCCATCCGAGATGTTAGGTTGCCTTAGATTAGGATATACAACGTTATAGACGCATATAATGTTCCCACGGAGAAGTAGGGTCTGACACGCCTGGAATGTCGTCAAATGTTACATCCGAAATGTTAGGTTGCCTTAGGTTAGGATATATGACGTGATAGACGTATATACTGTTCCCTCCGAGAAGTAGGGTTCGACGGGCCAGGAATGTTGTCAAATATTGCATCCGAGATGTTAGGTCGCCTTAGGTTAGGATATATAACGTTATAGAGGCATGTAATGTTACCACCGAGACGTAGGGACCGACACGCCTGGAATGTTGTCAAATGTTACATCCGAGATGTTAGGTTGCCTTAGGTTAGGATATACGACGTTACAGACGTATATACTGTTCCCTCCGAGAAGTAGTGTTCGACAGGCCGGGAATGTTGTCAAATATTGCATCCGAGATGTTAGGTTGCCTTAGGTTAGGATATATAACGTTATAGACGCATGTAATGTTACCTCCGAGAAGTACGGTTCGACAGGCCAAGAATGTTGTCAAATATTGCATCCGAGATGTTAGGTTGCCTCAGGTAAGAACATATGACGTTATAGACGTATATACAGTTCCCTCCGAGAAGTAGGGTTCGACAGGCCAGGAATGTTGTCAAATATTGCACCCGAGATGTTAGGTTGCCTTAGGCTAGGATATATAACGTTATAGACGCATGTAATGTTACCACCGAGACGTAGGGACCGACACGCCTGGAATGTTGTCAAATGTTACATCCGAGATGTTAGGTTGCCTCAGGTTAGGATATATGACGTTATAGACGTATATACGGTTCCCTCCGAGAAGTAGGGTTCGACGGGCCAGGAATGTTGTCAAATATTGCATCCGAGATGTTAGGTCGCCTTAGGTTAGGATATATAACGTTATAGACGCATGTAATGTTACCACCGAGACGTAGGGACCGACACGCCTGGAATGTTGTCAAATGTTACATCCGAGATGTTAGGTTGCCTTAGGTTAGGATATATGACGTTATAGACGTATATACTTTTCCCTCCGAGAAGTAGGGTTCGACAGGCCAGGAATGTTGTCAAATATTGCATCCGAGATGTTAGGTTGCCTTAGGTTAGGATATATAACGTTATAGACGCATGTAATGTTACCACCGAGACGTAGGGACCGACACGCCTGGAATGTTGTCAAATGTTACATCCGAGATGTTAGGTTGCCTTAGGTTAGGGTATATGACGTGATAGACGTATATACTGTTCCCTCCGAGAAGTAGGGTTCGACGGGCCAGGAATGTTGTCAAATATTGCATCCGAGATGTTAGGTCGCCTTAGGTTAGGATATATAACGTTATAGAGGCATGTAATGTTACCACCGAGACGTAGGGACCGACACGCCTGGAATGTTGTCAAATGTTACATCCGAGATGTTAGGTTGCCTTAGGTTAGGATATATGACGTTACAGACGTATATACTGTTCCCTCCGAGAAGTAGCGTTCGACAGGCCAGGAATGTTGTCAGATATTGCATCCGAGATGTTAGGTTGCCTTAGATTATGATATATACCGTTATAGACGCATATAATGTTCCCACCGAGAAGTAGGGTCCGACACGCCTAGAAGGTTGTAGAATATTACATCCGAGATGTCAGGTTGCCTTAGGTTAGGATATATACCGTTATAGACATATATACTGTTCCCTCCGAGAAGTAGGGTTCGACGGGCCAGGAATGTTGTCAAATATTGCATCCGAGATGTTAGGTCGCCTTAGGTTAGGATATATAACGTTATAGACGCATGTAATGTTACCACCGAGACGTAGGGACCGACACGCCTGGAATGTTGTCAAATGTTACATCCGAGATGTTAGGTTGCCTTAGGTTAGGATATATGACGTTACAGACGTATATACTTTTCCCTCCGAGAAGTAGGGTTCGACAGGCCAGGAATGTTGTCAAATATTGCATACGAGATGTTAGGTTGCCTTAGGTTAGGATATATAACGTTATAGACGCATGTAATGTTACCACCGAGACGTAGGGACCGACACGCCTGGAATGTTGTCAAATGTTACATCCGAGATGTTAGGTTGCCTCAGGTTAGGATATATGACGTTATAGACGTATATACTGTTCCCTCCGAGAAGTAGGGTTCGACGGGCCAGGAATGTTGTCAAATATTGCATCCGAGATGTTAGGTTGCCTTAGATTAGGATATATACCGTTATAGACGTATATACTGTTCCCTCCGAGAAGTAGGGTTCGACAGGCCAGGAATGTTGTCAAATATTGCATCCGAGATGTTTGGTTGCCTCAGGTAAGGATATATGACGTTATAGACGTATATACTGTTCCCTCCGAGAAGTAGGGTTCGACAGGCCAGGAATGTTGCCAAATATTGCATCCGAGATGTTAGGTTGCCTTAGGTTAGGATATATAACGTTATAGACGCATGTAATGTTACCACCGAGACGTAGGGACCGACACGCCTGGAATGTTGTCAAATGTTACATCCGAGATGTTAGGTTGCCTCAGGTTAGGATATATGACGTTATAGACGTATATACGGTTCCCTCCGAGAAGTAGGGTTCGACGGGCCAGGAATGTTGTCAAATATTGCATCCGAGATGTTAGGTCGCCTTAGGTTAGGATATATAACGTTATAGACGCATGTAATGTTACCACCGAGACGTAGGGACCGACACGCCTGGAATGTTGTCAAATGTTACATCCGAGACGTTAGGTTGCCTTAGGTTAGGATATATGACGTTACAGACGTATATACTTTTCCCTCCGAGAAGTAGGGTTCGACAGGCCAGGAATGTTGTCAAATATTGCATACGAGATGTTAGGTTGCCTTAGGTTAGGATATATAACGTTATAGACGCATGTAATGTTACCACCGAGACGTAGGGACCGACACGCCTGGAATGTTGTCAAATGTTACATCCGAGATGTTAGGTTGCCTTAGGTTAGGATATATGACGTTACAGACGTATATACTGTTCCCTCCGAGAAATAGGGTTCGACAGGCCAGGAATGTTGTCAGATGTTGCATCCGAGATGTTAGGTTGCCTTAGATTATGATATATACCGTTATAGACGCATATAATGTTCCCACCGAGAAGTAGGGTTCGACAGGCCAGGAATGTTGTCAAATATTGCATCCGAGATGTTTGGTTGCCTCAGGTAAGGGTATATGACGTTATAGACGTATAAACTGTTCCCTCCGAGAAGTAGGTTTCGACAGGCCAGGAATGTTGCCAAATATTGCATCCGAGATGTTAGGTTGCCTTAGGTTAGGATATATAACGTTATAGACGCATGTAATGTTACCACCGAGACGTAGGGACCGACACGCCTGGAATGTTGTCAAATGTTACATCCGAGATGTTAGGTTGCCTTAGGTTAGGATATATACCGTTATAGACATATATACTGTTCCCTCCGAGAAGTAGGGTTCGACAGGCCAGGAATGTTGTCAAATATTCCATCCGAGATGTTAGGTTGCCTTAGATTAGGATATACAACGTTATAGACGCATATAATGTTCCCACGGAGAAGTAGGGTCTGACACGCCTGGAATGTCGTCAAATGTTACATCCGAAATGTTAGGTTGCCTTAGGTTAGGATATATGACGTGATAGACGTATATACTGTTCCCTCCGAGAAGTAGGGTTCGACGGGCCAGGAATGTTGTCAAATATTGCATCCGAGATGTTAGGTCGCCTTAGGTTAGGATATATAACGTTATAGAGGCATGTAATGTTACCACCGAGACGTAGGGACCGACACGCCTGGAATGTTGTCAAATGTTACATCCGAGATGTTAGGTTGCCTTAGGTTAGGATATACGACGTTACAGACGTATATACTGTTCCCTCCGAGAAGTAGTGTTCGACAGGCCGGGAATGTTGTCAAATATTGCATCCGAGATGTTAGGTTGCCTTAGGTTAGGATATATAACGTTATAGACGCATGTAATGTTACCTCCGAGAAGTACGGTTCGACAGGCCAAGAATGTTGTCAAATATTGCATCCGAGATGTTAGGTTGCCTCAGGTAAGAACATATGACGTTATAGACGTATATACAGTTCCCTCCGAGAAGTAGGGTTCGACAGGCCAGGAATGTTGTCAAATATTGCACCCGAGATGTTAGGTTGCCTTAGGTTAGGATATATAACGTTATAGACGCATGTAATGTTACCACCGAGACGTAGGGACCGACACGCCTGGAATGTTGTCAAATGTTACATCCGAGATGTTAGGTTGCCTCAGGTTAGGATATATGACGTTATAGACGTATATACGGTTCCCTCCGAGAAGTAGGGTTCGACGGGCCAGGAATGTTGTCAAATATTGCATCCGAGATGTTAGGTCGCCTTAGGTTAGGATATATAACGTTATAGACGCATGTAATGTTACCACCGAGACGTAGGGACCGACACGCCTGGAATGTTGTCAAATGTTACATCCGAGATGTTAGGTTGCCTTAGGTTAGGATATATGACGTTATAGACGTATATACTTTTCCCTCCGAGAAGTAGGGTTCGACAGGCCAGGAATGTTGTCAAATATTGCATCCGAGATGTTAGGTTGCCTTAGGTTAGGATATATAACGTTATAGACGCATGTAATGTTACCACCGAGACGTAGGGACCGACACGCCTGGAATGTTGTCAAATGTTACATCCGAGATGTTAGGTTGCCTTAGGTTAGGGTATATGACGTGATAGACGTATATACTGTTCCCTCCGAGAAGTAGGGTTCGACGGGCCAGGAATGTTGTCAAATATTGCATCCGAGATGTTAGGTCGCCTTAGGTTAGGATATATAACGTTATAGAGGCATGTAATGTTACCACCGAGACGTAGGGACCGACACGCCTGGAATGTTGTCAAATGTTACATCCGAGATGTTAGGTTGCCTTAGGTTAGGATATATGACGTTACAGACGTATATACTGTTCCCTCCGAGAAGTAGCGTTCGACAGGCCAGGAATGTTGTCAGATATTGCATCCGAGATGTTAGGTTGCCTTAGATTATGATATATACCGTTATAGACGCATATAATGTTCCCACCGAGAAGTAGGGTCCGACACGCCTAGAAGGTTGTAGAATATTACATCCGAGATGTCAGGTTGCCTTAGGTTAGGATATATACCGTTATAGACATATATACTGTTCCCTCCGAGAAGTAGGGTTCGACGGGCCAGGAATGTTGTCAAATATTGCATCCGAGATGTTAGGTCGCCTTAGGTTAGGATATATAACGTTATAGACGCATGTAATGTTACCACCGAGACGTAGGGACCGACACGCCTGGAATGTTGTCAAATGTTACATCCGAGATGTTAGGTTGCCTTAGGTTAGGATATATGACGTTACAGACGTATATACTTTTCCCTCCGAGAAGTAGGGTTCGACAGGCCAGGAATGTTGTCAAATATTGCATACGAGATGTTAGGTTGCCTTAGGTTAGGATATATAACGTTATAGACGCATGTAATGTTACCACCGAGACGTAGGGACCGACACGCCTGGAATGTTGTCAAATGTTACATCCGAGATGTTAGGTTGCCTTAGGTTAGGATATATGACGTTACAGACGTATATACTGTTCCCTCCGAGAAATAGGGTTCGACAGGCCAGGAATGTTGTCAGATGTTGCATCCGAGATGTTAGGTTGCCTTAGATTATGATATATACCGTTATAGACGCATATAATGTTCCCACCGAGAAGTAGGGTTCGACAGGCCAGGAATGTTGTCAAATATTGCATCCGAGATGTTTGGTTGCCTCAGGTAAGGGTATATGACGTTATAGACGTATATACTGTTCCCTCCGTGAAGTAGGTTTCGACAGGCCAGGAATGTTGCCAAATATTGCATCCGAGATGTTAGGTTGCCTTAGGTTAGGATATATAACGTTATAGACGCATGTAATGTTACCACCGAGACGTAGGGACCGACACGCCTGGAATGTTGTCAAATGTTACATCCGAGATGTTAGGTTGCCTTAGGTTAGGATATATACCGTTATAGACATATATACTGTTCCCTCCGAGAAGTAGGGTTCGACAGGCCAGGAATGTTGTCAAATATTCCATCCGAGATGTTAGGTTGCCTTAGATTAGGATATACAACGTTATAGACGCATATAATGTTCCCACGGAGAAGTAGGGTCTGACACGCCTGGAATGTCGTCAAATGTTACATCCGAGATGTTAGGTTGCCTTAGGTTAGGATATATGACGTGATAGACGTATATACTGTTCCCTCCGAGAAGTAGGGTTCGACGGGCCAGGAATGTTGTCAAATATTGCATCCGAGATGTTAGGTCGCCTTAGGTTAGGATATATAACGTTATAGAGGCATGTAATGTTACCACCGAGACGTAGGGACCGACACGCCTGGAATGTTGTCAAATGTTACATCCGAGATGTTAGGTTGCCTTAGGTTAGGATATACGACGTTACAGACGTATATACTGTTCCCTCCGAGAAGTAGTGTTCGACAGGCCGGGAATGTTGTCAAATATTGCATCCGAGATGTTAGGTTGCCTTAGGTTAGGATATATAACGTTATAGACGCATGTAATGTTACCTCCGAGAAGTACGGTTCGACAGGCCAAGAATGTTGTCAAATATTGCATCCGAGATGTTAGGTTGCCTCAGGTAAGAATATATGACGTTATAGACGTATATACAGTTCCCTCCGAGAAGTAGGGTTCGACAGGCCAGGAATGTTGTCAAATATTGCATGCGAGATGTTAGGTTGCCTTAGGTTAGGATATATAACGTTATAGACGCATGTAATGTTACCACCGAGACGTAGGGTCCGACACGCCTGGAATGTTGTAGAATAATACATCCGAGATGTCAGGTTGCCTTAGGTTAGGATATATAACGTTATAGACGTATATACTGTTCCCTCCGAGAAGTAGGGTTCGACAGGCCAGGAATGTTGTCAAATATTGCACCCGAGATGTTAGGTTGCCTTAGGTTAGGATATATAACGTTATAGACGCATGTAATGTTACCACCGAGACGTAGGGTCCGACACGCCTGGAATGTTGTAGAATAATACATCCGAGATGTCAGGTTGCCTTAGGTTAGGATATATAACGTTATAGACGTATATACTGTTCCCTCCGAGAAGTAGGGTTCGACAGGCCAGGAATGTTGTCAAATATTGCATCCGAGATATTAGGTTGCCTTAGATTAGGATATATACCGTTATAGACGCATGTAATGTTACCACCGAGACGTAGGGACCGACACGCCTGGAATGTTGTCAAATGTTACATCCGAGATGTTAGGTTGCCTTAGGTTAGGATATATGACGTTACAGACGTATATACTGTTCCCTCCGAGAAGTAGGGTTCGACAGGCCAGGAATGTTGTCAGATATTACATCCGAGATGTTAGGTTGCCTTAGATTATGATATATACCGTTATAGACGCATATAATGTTCCCACCGAGAAGTAGGGTCCGACACGCCTAGAAGGTTGTAGAATATTACATCCGAGATGTCAGGTTGCCTTAGGTTAGGATATATACCGTTATAGACATATATACTGTTCCCTCCGAGAAGTAGGGTTCGACGGGCCAGGAATGTTGTCAAATATTGCATCCGAGATGTTAGGTCGCCTTAGGTTAGGATATATAACGTTATAGACGCATGTAATGTTACCACCGAGACGTAGGGACCGACACGCCTGGAATGTTGTCAAATGTTACATCCGAGACGTTAGGTTGCCTTAGGTTAGGATATATGACGTTACAGACGTATATACTTTTCCCTCCGAGAAGTAGGGTTCGACAGGCCAGGAATGTTGTCAAATATTGCATACGAGATGTTAGGTTGCCTTAGGTTAGGATATATAACGTTATAGACGCATGTAATGTTACCACCGAGACGTAGGGACCGACACGCCTGGAATGTTGTCAAATGTTACATCCGAGATGTTAGGTTGCCTTAGGTTAGGATATATGACGTTACAGACGTATATACTGTTCCCTCCGAGAAATAGGGTTCGACAGGCCAGGAATGTTGTCAGATGTTGCATCCGAGATGTTAGGTTGCCTTAGATTATGATATATACCGTTATAGACGCATATAATGTTCCCACCGAGAAGTAGGGTTCGACAGGCCAGGAATGTTGTCAAATATTGCATCCTAGATGTTTGGTTGCCTCAGGTAAGGGTATATGACGTTATAGACGTATAAACTGTTCCCTCCGAGAAGTAGGTTTCGACAGGCCAGGAATGTTGCCAAATATTGCATCCGAGATGTTAGGTTGCCTTAGGTTAGGATATATAACGTTATAGACGCATGTAATGTTACCACCGAGACGTAGGGACCGACACGCCTGGAATGTTGTCAAATGTTACATCCGAGATGTTAGGTTGCCTTAGGTTAGGATATATACCGTTATAGACATATATACTGTTCCCTCCGAGAAGTAGGGATCGACAGGCCAGGAATGTTGTCAAATATTCCATCCGAGATGTTAGGTTGCCTTAGATTAGGATATACAACGTTATAGACGCATATAATGTTCCCACGGAGAAGTAGGGTCTGACACGCCTGGAATGTCGTCAAATGTTACATCCGAGATGTTAGGTTGCCTTAGGTTAGGATATATGACGTGATAGACGTATATACTGTTCCCTCCGAGAAGTAGGGTTCGACGGGCCAGGAATGTTGTCAAATATTGCATCCGAGATGTTAGGTCGCCTTAGGTTAGGATATATAACGTTATAGAGGCATGTAATGTTACCACCGAGACGTAGGGACCGACACGCCTGGAATGTTGTCAAATGTTACATCCGAGATGTTAGGTTGCCTTAGGTTAGGATATATGACGTTACAGACGTATATACTTTTCCCTCCGAGAAGTAGGGTTCGACAGGCCAGGAATGTTGTCAAATATTGCATACGAGATGTTAGGTTGCCTTAGGTTAGGATATATAACGTTATAGACGCATGTAATGTTACCACCGAGACGTAGGGACCGACACGCCTGGAATGTTGTCAAATGTTACATCCGAGATGTTAGGTTGCCTTAGGTTAGGATATATGACGTTACAGACGTATATACTGTTCCCTCCGAGAAATAGGGTTCGACAGGCCAGGAATGTTGACAGATGTTGCATCCGAGATGTTAGGTTGCCTTAGATTATGATATATACCGTTATAGACGCATATAATGTTCCCACCGAGAAGTAGGGTTCGACAGGCCAGGAATGTTGTCAAATATTGCATCCGAGATGTTTGGTTGCCTCAGGTAAGGGTATATGACGTTATAGACGTATATACTGTTCCCTCCGTGAAGTAGGTTTCGACAGGCCAGGAATGTTGCCAAATATTGCATCCGAGATGTTAGGTTGCCTTAGGTTAGGATATATAACGTTATAGACGCATGTAATGTTACCACCGAGACGTAGGGACCGACACGCCTGGAATGTTGTCAAATGTTACATCCGAGATGTTAGGTTGCCTTAGGTTAGGATATATACCGTTATAGACATATATACTGTTCCCTCCGAGAAGTAGGGTTCGACAGGCCAGGAATGTTGTCAAATATTCCATCCGAGATGTTAGGTTGCCTTAGATTAGGATATACAACGTTATAGACGCATATAATGTTCCCACGGAGAAGTAGGGTCTGACACGCCTGGAATGTCGTCAAATGTTACATCCGAGATGTTAGGTTGCCTTAGGTTAGGATATATGACGTGATAGACGTATATACTGTTCCCTCCGAGAAGTAGGGTTCGACGGGCCAGGAATGTTGTCAAATATTGCATCCGAGATGTTAGGTCGCCTTAGGTTAGGATATATAACGTTATAGAGGCATGTAATGTTACCACCGAGACGTAGGGACCGACACGCCTGGAATGTTGTCAAATGTTACATCCGAGATGTTAGGTTGCCTTAGGTTAGGATATACGACGTTACAGACGTATATACTGTTCCCTCCGAGAAGTAGTGTTCGACAGGCCGGGAATGTTGTCAAATATTGCATCCGAGATGTTAGGTTGCCTTAGGTTAGGATATATAACGTTATAGACGCATGTAATGTTACCTCCGAGAAGTACGGTTCGACAGGCCAAGAATGTTGTCAAATATTGCATCCGAGATGTTAGGTTGCCTCAGGTAAGAATATATGACGTTATAGACGTATATACAGTTCCCTCCGAGAAGTAGGGTTCGACAGGCCAGGAATGTTGTCAAATATTGCATGCGAGATGTTAGGTTGCCTTAGGTTAGGATATATAACGTTATAGACGCATGTAATGTTACCACCGAGACGTAGGGTCCGACACGCCTGGAATGTTGTAGAATAATACATCCGAGATGTCAGGTTGCCTTAGGTTAGGATATATAACGTTATAGACGTATATACTGTTCCCTCCGAGAAGTAGGGTTCGACAGGCCAGGAATGTTGTCAAATATTGCACCCGAGATGTTAGGTTGCCTTAGGTTAGGATATATAACGTTATAGACGCATGTAATGTTACCACCGAGACGTAGGGTCCGACACGCCTGGAATGTTGTAGAATAATACATCCGAGATGTCAGGTTGCCTTAGGTTAGGATATATAACGTTATAGACGTATATACTGTTCCCTCCGAGAAGTAGGGTTCGACAGGCCAGGAATGTTGTCAAATATTGCATCCGAGATATTAGGTTGCCTTAGATTAGGATATATACCGTTATAGACGCATGTAATGTTACCACCGAGACGTAGGGACCGACACGCCTGGAATGTTGTCAAATGTTACATCCGAGATGTTAGGTTGCCTTAGGTTAGGATATATGACGTTACAGACGTATATACTGTTCCCTCCGAGAAGTAGGGTTCGACAGGCCAGGAATGTTGTCAGATATTACATCCGAGATGTTAGGTTGCCTTAGATTATGATATATACCGTTATAGACGCATATAATGTTCCCACCGAGAAGTAGGGTCCGACACGCCTAGAAGGTTGTAGAATATTACATCCGAGATGTCAGGTTGCCTTAGGTTAGGATATATACCGTTATAGACATATATACTGTTCCCTCCGAGAAGTAGGGTTCGACGGGCCAGGAATGTTGTCAAATATTGCATCCGAGATGTTAGGTCGCCTTAGGTTAGGATATATAACGTTATAGACGCATGTAATGTTACCACCGAGACGTAGGGACCGACACGCCTGGAATGTTGTCAAATGTTACATCCGAGACGTTAGGTTGCCTTAGGTTAGGATATATGACGTTACAGACGTATATACTTTTCCCTCCGAGAAGTAGGGTTCGACAGGCCAGGAATGTTGTCAAATATTGCATACGAGATGTTAGGTTGCCTTAGGTTAGGATATATAACGTTATAGACGCATGTAATGTTACCACCGAGACGTAGGGACCGACACGCCTGGAATGTTGTCAAATGTTACATCCGAGATGTTAGGTTGCCTTAGGTTAGGATATATGACGTTACAGACGTATATACTGTTCCCTCCGAGAAATAGGGTTCGACAGGCCAGGAATGTTGTCAGATGTTGCATCCGAGATGTTAGGTTGCCTTAGATTATGATATATACCGTTATAGACGCATATAATGTTCCCACCGAGAAGTAGGGTTCGACAGGCCAGGAATGTTGTCAAATATTGCATCCGAGATGTTTGGTTGCCTCAGGTAAGGGTATATGACGTTATAGACGTATAAACTGTTCCCTCCGAGAAGTAGGTTTCGACAGGCCAGGAATGTTGCCAAATATTGCATCCGAGATGTTAGGTTGCCTTAGGTTAGGATATATAACGTTATAGACGCATGTAATGTTACCACCGAGACGTAGGGACCGACACGCCTGGAATGTTGTCAAATGTTACATCCGAGATGTTAGGTTGCCTTAGGTTAGGATATATACCGTTATAGACATATATACTGTTCCCTCCGAGAAGTAGGGTTCGACAGGCCAGGAATGTTGTCAAATATTCCATCCGAGATGTTAGGTTGCCTTAGATTAGGATATACAACGTTATAGACGCATATAATGTTCCCACGGAGAAGTAGGGTCTGACACGCCTGGAATGTCGTCAAATGTTACATCCGAGATGTTAGGTTGCCTTAGGTTAGGATATATGACGTGATAGACGTATATACTGTTCCCTCCGAGAAGTAGGGTTCGACGGGCCAGGAATGTTGTCAAATATTGCATCCGAGATGTTAGGTCGCCTTAGGTTAGGATATATAACGTTATAGAGGCATGTAATGTTACCACCGAGACGTAGGGACCGACACGCCTGGAATGTTGTCAAATGTTACATCCGAGATGTTAGGTTGCCTTAGGTTAGGATATACGACGTTACAGACGTATATACTGTTCCCTCCGAGAAGTAGTCTTCGACAGGCCGGGAATGTTGTCAAATATTGCATCCGAGATGTTAGGTTGCCTTAGGTTAGGATATATAACGTTATAGACGCATGTAATGTTACCTCCGAGAAGTACGGTTCGACAGGCCAAGAATGTTGTCAAATATTGCATCCGAGATGTTAGGTTGCCTCAGGTAAGAATATATGACGTTATAGACGTATATACAGTTCCCTCCGAGAAGTAGGGTTCGACAGGCCAGGAATGTTGTCAAATATTGCACCCGAGATGTTAGGTTGCCTTAGGTTAGGATATATAACGTTATAGACGCATGTAATGTTACCACCGAGACGTAGGGTCCGACACGCCTGGAATGTTGTAGAATAATACATCCGAGATGTCAGGTTGCCTTAGGTTAGGATATATAACGTTATAGACGTATATACTGTTCCCTCCGAGAAGTAGGGTTCGACAGGCCAGGAATGTTGTCAAATATTGCATCCGAGATATTAGGTTGCCTTAGATTAGGATATATACCGTTATAGACGCATGTAATGT
This sequence comes from Xylocopa violacea, assembly GCA_963969225.1. Classification (NCBI taxonomy): domain Eukaryota; kingdom Metazoa; phylum Arthropoda; class Insecta; order Hymenoptera; family Apidae; genus Xylocopa; species Xylocopa violacea. The sequence goes on along the minus strand of CAXAJV010000004.1, from coordinate 8,857,417 downwards.
TACCACCGAGACGTAGGGACCGACACGCCTGGAATGTTGTCAAATGTTACATCCGAGATGTTAGGTTGCCTCAGGTTAGGATATATGACGTTATAGACGTATATACTGTTCCCTCCGAGAAGTAGGGTTCGACGGGCCAGGAATGTTGTCAAATATTGCATCCGAGATGTTAGGTTGCCTTAGATTAGGATATATACCGTTATAGACGTATATACTGTTCCCTCCGAGAAGTAGGGTTCGACAGGCCAGGAATGTTGTCAGATATTGCATCCGAGATGTTTGGTTGCCTCAGGTAAGGATATATGACGTTATAGACGTATATACTGTTCCCTCCGAGAAGTAGGGTTCGACAGGCCAGGAATGTTGCCAAATATTGCATCCGAGATGTTAGGTTGCCTTAGGTTAGGATATATAACGTTATAGACGCATGTAATGTTACCACCGAGACGTAGGGACCGACACGCCTGGAATGTTGTCAAATGTTACATCCGAGATGTTAGGTTGCCTCAGGTTAGGATATATGACGTTATAGACGTATATACGGTTCCCTCCGAGAAGTAGGGTTCGACGGGCCAGGAATGTTGTCAAATATTGCATCCGAGATGTTAGGTCGCCTTAGGTTAGGATATATAACGTTATAGACGCATGTAATGTTACCACCGAGACGTAGGGACCGACACGCCTGGAATGTTGTCAAATGTTACATCCGAGATGTTAGGTTGCCTTAGGTTAGGATATATGACGTTATAGACGTATATACTTTTCCCTCCGAGAAGTAGGGTTCGACAGGCCAGGAATGTTGTCAAATATTGCATCCGAGATGTTAGGTTGCCTTAGGTTAGGATATATAACGTTATAGACGCATGTAATGTTACCACCGAGACGTAGGGACCGACACGCCTGGAATGTTGTCAAATGTTACATCCGAGATGTTAGGTTGCCTTAGGTTAGGGTATATGACGTGATAGACGTATATACTGTTCCCTCCGAGAAGTAGGGTTCGACGGGCCAGGAATGTTGTCAAATATTGCATCCGAGATGTTAGGTCGCCTTAGGTTAGGATATATAACGTTATAGAGGCATGTAATGTTACCACCGAGACGTAGGGACCGACACGCCTGGAATGTTGTCAAATGTTACATCCGAGATGTTAGGTTGCCTTAGGTTAGGATATATGACGTTACAGACGTATATACTGTTCCCTCCGAGAAGTAGCGTTCGACAGGCCAGGAATGTTGTCAGATATTGCATCCGAGATGTTAGGTTGCCTTAGATTATGATATATACCGTTATAGACGCATATAATGTTCCCACCGAGAAGTAGGGTCCGACACGCCTAGAAGGTTGTAGAATATTACATCCGAGATGTCAGGTTGCCTTAGGTTAGGATATATACCGTTATAGACATATATACTGTTCCCTCCGAGAAGTAGGGTTCGACGGGCCAGGAATGTTGTCAAATATTGCATCCGAGATGTTAGGTCGCCTTAGGTTAGGATATATAACGTTATAGACGCATGTAATGTTACCACCGAGACGTAGGGACCGACACGCCTGGAATGTTGTCAAATGTTACATCCGAGATGTTAGGTTGCCTTAGGTTAGGATATATGACGTTACAGACGTATATACTTTTCCCTCCGAGAAGTAGGGTTCGACAGGCCAGGAATGTTGTCAAATATTGCATACGAGATGTTAGGTTGCCTTAGGTTAGGAGATATAACGTTATAGACGCATGTAATGTTACCACCGAGACGTAGGGACCGACACGCCTGGAATGTTGTCAAATGTTACATCCGAGATGTTAGGTTGCCTTAGGTTAGGATATATGACGTTACAGACGTATATACTGTTCCCTCCGAGAAATAGGGTTCGACAGGCCAGGAATGTTGTCAGATGTTGCATCCGAGATGTTAGGTTGCCTTAGATTATGATATATACCGTTATAGACGCATATAATGTTCCCACCGAGAAGTAGGGTTCGACAGGCCAGGAATGTTGTCAAATATTGCATCCGAGATGTTTGGTTGCCTCAGGTAAGGGTATATGACGTTATAGACGTATATACTGTTCCCTCCGAGAAGTAGGTTTCGACAGGCCAGGAATGTTGCCAAATATTGCATCCGAGATGTTAGGTTGCCTTAGGTTAGGATATATAACGTTATAGACGCATGTAATGTTACCACCGAGACGTAGGGACCGACACGCCTGGAATGTTGTCAAATGTTACATCCGAGATGTTAGGTTGCCTTAGGTTAGGATATATACCGTTATAGACATATATACTGTTCCCTCCGAGAAGTAGGGTTCGACAGGCCAGGAATGTTGTCAAATATTCCATCCGAGATGTTAGGTTGCCTTAGATTAGGATATACAACGTTATAGACGCATATAATGTTCCCACGGAGAAGTAGGGTCTGACACGCCTGGAATGTCGTCAAATGTTACATCCGAGATGTTAGGTTGCCTTAGGTTAGGATATATGACGTTACAGACGTATATACTGTTCCCTCCGAGAAGTAGGGTTCGACGGGCCAGGAATGTTGTCAAATATTGCATCCGAGATGTTAGGTCGCCTTAGGTTAGGATATATAACGTTATAGAGGCATGTAATGTTACCACCGAGACGTAGGGACCGACACGCCTGGAATGTTGTCAAATGTTACATCCGAGATGTTAGGTTGCCTTAGGTTAGGATATACGACGTTACAGACGTATATACTGTTCCCTCCGAGAAGTAGTGTTCGACAGGCCGGGAATGTTGTCAAATATTGCATCCGAGATGTTAGGTTGCCTTAGGATAGGATATATAACGTTATAGACGTATGTAATGTTACCTCCGAGAAGTACGGTTCGACAGGCCAAGAATGTTGTCAAATATTGCATCCGAGATGTTAGGTTGCCTCAGGTAAGAATATATGACGTTATAGACGTATATACAGTTCCCTCCGAGAAGTAGGGTTCGACAGGCCAGGAATGTTGTCAAATATTGCACCCGAGATGTTAGGTTGCCTTAGGTTAGGATATATAACGTTATAGACGCATGTAATGTTACCACCGAGACGTAGGGTCCGACACGCCTGGAATGTTGTAGAATAATACATCCGAGATGTCAGGTTGCCTTAGGTTAGGATATATAACGTTATAGACGTATATACTGTTCCCTCCGAGAAGTAGGGTTCGACAGGCCAGGAATGTTGTCAAATATTGCATCCGAGATATTAGGTTGCCTTAGATTAGGATATATACCATTATAGACGCATGTAATGTTACCACCGAGACGTAGGGACCGACACGCCTGGAATGTTGTCAAATGTTACATCCGAGATGTTAGGTTGCCTCAGGTTAGGATATATGACGTTATAGACGTATATACTGTTCCCTCCGAGAAGTAGGGTTCGACGGGCCAGGAATGTTGTCAAATATTGCATCCGAGATGTTAGGTTGCCTTAGATTAGGATATATACCGTTATAGACGTATATACTGTTCCCACCGAGACGTAGGGACCGACACGCCTGGAATGATGTCAAATGTTACATCCGAGATGTTAGGTTGCCTTAGGTTAGGGTATATGACGTGATAGACGTATATACTGTTCCCTCCGAGAAGTAGGGTTCGACGGGCCAGGAATGTTGTCAAATATTGCATCCGAGATGTTAGGTCGCCTTAGGTTAGGATATATAACGTTATAGAGGCATGTAATGTTACCACCGAGACGTAGGGACCGACACGCCTGGAATGTTGTCAAATGTTACATCCGAGATGTTAGGTTGCCTTAGGTTAGGATATACGACGTTACAGACGTATATACTGTTCCCTCCGAGAAGTAGTGTTCGACAGGCCAGGAATGTTGTCAAATATTGCATCCGAGATGTTAGGTTGCCTTAGGTTAGGATATATAACGTTATAGACGCATGTAATTTTACCTCCGAGAAGTACGGTTCGACAGGCCAGGAATGTTGTCAAATATTGCATCCTAGATGTTAGGTTGCCTCAGGTAAGAATATATGACGTTATAGACGTATATACAGTTCCCTCCGAGAAGTAGGGTTCGACAGGCCAGGAATGTTGTCAAATATTGCACCCGAGATGTTAGGTTGCCTTAGGTTAGGATATATAACGTTATAGACGCATGTAATGTTACCACCGAGACGTAGGGTCCGACACGCCTGGAATGTTGTAGAATAATACATCCGAGATGTCAGGTTGCCTTAGGTTAGGATATATAACGTTATAGACGTATATACTGTTCCCTCCGAGAAGTAGGGTTCGACAGGCCAGGAATGTTGTCAAATATTGCATCCGAGATATTAGGTTGCCTTAGATTAGGATATATACCGTTATAGACGCGTGTAATGTTACCACCGAGACGTAGGGACCGACACGCCTGGAATGTTGTCAAATGTTACATCCGAGATGTTAGGTTGCCTCAGGTTAGGATATATGACGTTATAGACGTATATACTGTTCCCTCCGAGAAGTAGGGTTCGACGGGCCAGGAATGTTGTCAAATATTGCATACGAGATGTTAGGTTGCCTTAGATTAGGATATATACCGTTATAGACGTATATACTGTTCCCTCCGAGAAGTAGGGTTCGACAGGCCAGGAATGTTGTCAAATATTGCATCCGAGATGTTTGGTTGCCTCAGGTAAGGATATATGACGTTATAGACGTATATACCGTTCTCTCCGAGAAGTAGGGTTCGACAGGCCAGGAATGTTGCCAAATATTGCATCCGAGATGTTAGGTTGCCTTAGGTTAGGACATATAACGTTATAGACGCATGTAATGTTACCACCGAGACGTAGGGACCGACACGCCTGGAATGTTGTCAAATGTTACATCCGAGATGTTAGGTTGCCTTAGGTTAGGATATATGACGTTATAGACGTATATACTTTTCCCTCCGAGAAGTAGGGTTCGACAGGCCAGGAATGTTGTCAAATATTGCATCCGAGATGTTAGGTTGCCTTAGGTTAGGATATATAACGTTATAGACGCATGTAATGTTACCACCGAGACGTAGGGACCGACACGCCTGGAATGTTGTCAAATGTTACATCCGAGATGTTAGGTTGCCTTAGGTTAGGATATATGACGTGATAGACGTATATACTGTTCCCTACGAGAAGTAGGGTTCGACGGGCCAGGAATGTTGTCAAATATTGCATCCGAGATGTTAGGTCGCCTTAGGTTAGGATATATAACGTTATAGAGGCATGTAATGTTACCACCGAGACGTAGGGACCGACACGCCTGGAATGTTGTCAAATGTTACATCCCGAGATGTTAGGTTGCCTTAGGTTAGGATATATGACGTTACAGGCGTATATACTGTTCCCTCCGAGAAGTAGTGTTCGACAGGCCAGGAATGTTGTCAAATATTGCATCCGAGATGTTAGGTTGCCTTAGATTAGGATATATACCGTTATAGACGTATATGCTGTTCCCTCCGAGAAGTAGGGTTCGACAGGCCAGGAATGTTGTCAAATATTGCATCCGAGATGTTAGGTTGCCTCAGGTAAGAATATATGACATTATAGACGTATATACAGTTCCCTCCGAGAAGTAGGGTTCGACAGGCCAGGAATGTTGTCAAATATTGCATCCGAGATGTTTGGTTGCCTTAGATTAGGATATATACCGTTATAGACGTATATGCTGTTCCCTCCGAGAAGTAGGGTTCGACAGGCCAGGAATGTTGTCAAATATTGCATCCGAGATGTTAGGTTGCCTCAGGTAAGAATATATGACATTATAGACGTATATACAGTTCCCTCCGAGAAGTAGGGTTCGACAGGCCAGGAATGTTGTCAAATATTGCATCCGAGATGTTTGGTTGCCTCAGGTAAGGATATATGACGTTATAGACGTATATACTGTTCCCTCCGAGAAGTAGGGTTCGACAGGCCAGGAATGTTGCCAAATATTGCATCCGAGATGTTAGGTTGCCTTAGGTTAGGATATATAACGTTATAGACGCATGTAATGTTACCCCCGAGTCGTAGGGACCGACACGCCTGGAATGTTGTCAAATGTTACATCCGAGATGTTAGGTTGCCTTAGGTTAGGATATATGACGTTACAGACGTATATACTGTTCCCTCCGAGAAGTAGGGTTCGACAGGCCAGGAATGTTGTCAGATATTGCATCCGAGATGTTAGGTTGCCTTAGATTATGATATATACCGTTATAGACGCATATAATGTTCCCACCGAGAAGTAGGGTCCGACACGCCTAGAAGGTTGTAGAATATTACATCCGAGATGTCAGGTTGCCTTAGGTTAGGATATATACCGTTATAGACATATATACTGTTCCCTCCGAGAAGTAGAGTTCGACAGGCCAGGAATGTTGTCAAATATTGCATCCGAGATGTTAGGTTGCCTTAGATTATGATATACACTGTTATAGACGTATATACTGTTCCCTCCGAGAAGTAGGGTTCGACAGGCCAGGAATGTTGTCAAATATTCCATCCGAGATGTTAGGTTGCCTTAGATTAGGATATACAACGTTATAGACGCATATAATGTTCCCACCGAGAAGTAGGGTCCGACACGCCTGGAATGTCGTCAAATGTTACATCCGAGATGTTAGGTTGCCTTAGGTTAGGATATATGACGTGATAGACGTATATACTGTTCCCTCCGAGAAGTAGGGTTCGACGGGCCAGGAATGTTGTCAAATATTGCATCCGAGATGTTAGGTCGCCTTAGGTTAGGATATATAACGTTATAGAGGCATGTAATGTTACCACCGAGACGTAGGGACCGACACGCCTGGAATGTTGTCAAATGTTACATCCCGAGATGTTAGGTTGCCTTAGGTTAGGATATATGACGTTACAGACGTATATACTGTTCCCTCCGAGAAGTAGTGTTCGACAGGCCAGGAATGTTGTCAAATATTGCATCCGAGATGTTAGGTTGCCTTAGATTAGGATATATACCGTTATAGACGTATATACTGTTCCCTCCGAGAAGTAGGGTTCGACAGGCCAGGAATGTTGTCAAATATTGCATCCGAGATGTTAGGTTGCCTCAGGTAAGAATATATGACATTATAGACGTATATACAGTTCCCTCCGAGAAGTAGGGTTCGACAGGCCAGGAATGTTGTCAAATATTGCATCCGAGATGTTAGGTTGCCTTAGGTTAGGATATATAACGTTACAGACGTATATACTGTTCCCTCCGAGAAGTAGTGTTCGACAGGCCAGGAATGTTGTCAAATATTGCATCCGAGATGTTAGGTTGCCTTAGATTAGGATATACAACGTTATAGACGCATATAATGTTCCCACCGAGAAGTAGGGTCCGACACGCCTGGAATGTCGTCAAATGTTACATCCGAGATGTTAGGTTGCCTCAGGTTAGGATATATGACGTTATAGACGTATATACGGTTCCCTCCGAGAAGTAGGGTTCGACGGGCCAGGAATGTTGTCAAATATTGCATCCGAGATGTTAGGTCGCCTTAGGTTAGGATATATAACGTTATAGACGCATGTAATGTTACCACCGAGACGTAGGGACCGACACGCCTGGAATGTTGTCAAATGTTACATCCGAGATGTTAGGTTGCCTTAGGTTAGGATATATGACGTTACAGACGTATATACTTTTCCCTCCGAGAAGTAGGGTTCGACAGGCCAGGAATGTTGTCAAATATTGCATACGAGATGTTAGGTTGCCTTAGGTTAGGATATATAACGTTATAGACGCATGTAATGTTACCACCGAGACGTAGGGACCGACACGCCTGGAATGTTGTCAAATGTTACATCCGAGATGTTAGGTTGCCTTAGGTTAGGATATATGACGTTACAGACGTATATACTGTTCCCTCCGAGAAGTAGGGTTCGACAGGCCAGGAATGTTGTCAGATATTGCATCCGAGATGTTAGGTTGCCTTAGATTATGATATATACCGTTATAGACGCATATAATGTTCCCACCGAGAAGTAGGGTCCGACACGCCTAGAAGGTTGTAGAATATTACATCCGAGATGTCAGGTTGCCTTAGGTTAGGATATATACCGTTATAGACATATATACTGTTCCCTCCGAGAAGTAGAGTTCGACAGGCCAGGAATGTTGTCAAATATTGCATCCGAGATGTTAGGTTGCCTTAGATTATGATATACACCGTTATAGACGTATATACTGTTCCCTCCGAGAAGTAGGGTTCGACAGGCCAGGAATGTTGTCAAATATTCCATCCGAGATGTTAGGTTGCCTTAGATTAGGATATACAACGTTATAGACGCATATAATGTTCCCACCGAGAAGTAGGGACCGACACGCCTGGAATGTTGTCAAATATTGCATCCGAGATGTTAGGTTGCCTCAGGTAAGAATATATGACGTTATAGACGTATATACAGTTCCCTCCGAGAAGTAGGGTTCGACAGGCCAGGAATGTTGTCAAATATTGCACCCGAGATGTAGGGTTGCCTTAAGTTAGGATATATAACGTTATAGACGCATGTAATGTTACCACCGAGACGTAGGGACCGACACGCCTGGAATGTTGTCAAATGTTACATCCGAGATGTTACGTTGCCTTAGGTTAGGATATATGACGTTACAGACGTATATACTGTTCCCTCCGAGAAGTAGGGTTCGACAGGCCAGGAATGTTGTCAGATATTGCATCCGAGATGTTAGGTTGCCTTAGATTATGATATATACCGTTATAGACGCATATAATGTTCCCACCGAGAAGTAGGGTCCGACACGCCTAGAAGGTTGTAGAATATTACATCCGAGATGTCAGGTTGCCTTAGGTTAGGATATATACCGTTATAGACATATATACTGTTCCCTCCGAGAAGTAGGGTTCGACGGGCCAGGAATGTTGTCAAATATTGCATCCGAGATGTTAGGTCGCCTTAGGTTAGGATATATAACGTTATAGACGCATGTAATGTTACCACCGAGACGTAGGGACCGACACGCCTGGAATGTTGTCAAATGTTACATCCGAGATGTTAGGTTGCCTTAGGTTAGGATATACGACGTTACAGACGTATATACTGTTCCCTCCGAGAAGTAGTGTTCGACAGGCCGGGAATGTTGTCAAATATTGCATCCGAGATGTTAGGTTGCCTTAGGTTAGGATATATAACGTTATAGACGCATGTAATGTTACCTCCGAGAAGTACGGTTCGACAGGCCAAGAATGTTGTCAAATATTGCATCCGAGATGTTAGGTTGCCTCAGGTAAGAATATATGACGTTATAGACGTATATACAGTTCCCTCCGAGAAGTAGGGTTCGACAGGCCAGGAATGTTGTCAAATATTGCACCCGAGATGTTAGGTTGCCTTAGGTTAGGATATATAACGTTATAGACGCATGTAATGTTACCACCGAGACGTAGTGTCCGACACGCCTGGAATGTTGTAGAATAATACATCCGAGATGTCAGGTTGCCTTAGGTTAGGATATATAACGTTATAGACGTATATACTGTTCCCTCCGAGAAGTAGGGTTCGACAGGCCAGGAATGTTGTCAAATATTGCATCCGAGATATTAGGTTGCCTTAGATTAGGATATATACCGTTATAGACGCATGTAATGTTACCACCGAGACGTAGGGACCGACACGCCTGGAATGTTGTCAAATGTTACATCCGAGATGTTAGGTTGCCTCAGGTTAGGATATATGACGTTATAGACGTATATACTGTTCCCTCCGAGAAGTAGGGTTCGACGGGCCAGGAATGTTGTCAAATATTGCATCCGAGATGTTAGGTTGCCTTAGGTTAGGATATATAACGTTATAGACGCATGTAATGTTACCACCGAGACGTAGGGACCGACACGCCTGGAATGTTGTCAAATGTTACATCCGAGATGTTAGGTTGCCTTAGGTTAGGGTATATGACGTGATAGACGTATATACTGTTCCCTCCGAGAAGTAGGGTTCGACGGGCCAGGAATGTTGTCAAATATTGCATCCGAGATGTTAGGTCGCCTTAGGTTAGGATATATAACGTTATAGAGGCATGTAATGTTACCACCGAGACGTAGGGACCGACACGCCTGGAATGTTGTCAAATGTTACATCCGAGATGTTAGGTTGCCTTAGGTTAGGATATACGACGTTACAGACGTATATACTGTTCCCTCCGAGAAGTAGTGTTCGACAGGCCAGGAATGTTGTCAAATATTGCATCCGAGATGTTAGGTTGCCTTAGGTTAGGATATATAACGTTATAGACGCATGTAATTTTACCTCCGAGAAGTACGGTTCGACAGGCCAAGAATGTTGTCAAATATTGCATCCGAGATGTTAGGTTGCCTCAGGTAAGAATATATGACGTTATAGACGTATATACAGTTCCCTCCGAGAAGTAGGGTTCCACAGGCCAGGAATGTTGTCAAATATTGCACCCGAGATGTTAGGTTGCCTTAGGTTAGGATATATAACGTTATAGACGCATGTAATGTTACCACCGAGACGTAGGGACCGACACGCCTGGAATGTTGTCAAATGTTACATCCGAGATGTTAGGTTGCCTTAGGTTAGGGTATATGACGTGATAGACGTATATACTGTTCCCTCCGAGAAGTAGGGTTCGACGGGCCAGGAATGTTGTCAAATATTGCATCCGAGATGTTAGGTCGCCTTAGGTTAGGATATATAACGTTATAGACGCATGTAATGTTACCACCGAGACGTAGGGTCCGACACGCCTGGAATGTTGTAGAATAATACATCCGAGATGTCAGGTTGCCTTAGGTTAGGATATATAACGTTATAGACGTATATACTGTTCCCTCCGAGAAGTAGGGTTCGACAGGCCAGGAATGTTGTCAAATATTGCATCCGAGATATTAGGTTGCCTTAGATTAGGATATATACCGTTATAGACGCATGTAATGTTACCACCGAGACGTAGGGACCGACACGCCTGGAATGTTGTCAAATGTTACATCCGAGATGTTAGGTTGCCTTAGGTTAGGATATATGACGTGATAGACGTATATACGGTTCCCGCCGAGAAGTAGGGTTCAACGGGCCAGGAATGTTGTCAAATATTGCATCCGAGATGTTAGGTCGCCTTAGGTTAGGATATATAACGTTATAGACGCATGTAATGTTACCACCGAGACGTAGGGACCGACACGCCTGGAATGTTGTCAAATGTTACATCCGAGATGTTAGGTTGCCTTAGGTTAGGATATATGACGTTATAGACGTATATACTTTTCCCTCCGAGAAGTAGGGTTCGACAGGCCAGGAATGTTGTCAAATATTGCATCCGAGATGTTAGGTTGCCTTAGGTTAGGATATATAACGTTATAGACGCATGTAATGTTACCACCGAGACGTAGGGACCGACACGCCTGGAATGTTGTCAAATGTTACATCCGAGATGTTAGGTTGCCTTAGGTTAGGATATATGACGTGATAGACGTATATACTGTTCCCTACGAGAAGTAGGGTTCGACGGGCCAGGAATGTTGTCAAATATTGCATCCGAGATGTTAGGTCGCCTTAGGTTAGGATATATAACGTTATAGAGGCATGTAATGTTACCACCGAGACGTAGGGACCGACACACCTGGAATGTTGTCAAATGTTACATCCCGAGATGTTAGGTTGCCTTAGGTTAGGATATATGACGTTACAGACGTATATACTGTTCCCTCCGAGAAGTAGTGTTCGACAGGCCAGGAATGTTGTCAAATATTGCATCCGAGATGTTAGGTTGCCTTAGATTAGGATATATACCGTTATAGACGTATATACTGTTCCCTCCGAGAAGTAGGGTTCGACAGGCCAGGAATGTTGTCAAATATTGCATCCGAGATGTTAGGTTGCCTCAGGTAAGAATATATGACATTATAGACGTATATACAGTTCCCTCCGAGAAGTAGGGTTCGACAGGCCAGGAATGTTGTCAAATATTGCATCCGAGATGTTTGGTTGCCTCAGGTAAGGATATATGACGTTATAGACGTATATACTGTTCCCTCCGAGAAGTAGGGTTCGACAGGCCAGGAATGTTGCCAAATATTGCATCCGAGATGTTAGGTTGCCTTAGGTTAGGATATATAACGTTATAGACGCATGTAATGTTACCACCGAGACGTAGGGACCGACACGCCTGGAATGTTGTCAAATGTTACATCCGAGATGTTAGGTTGCCTTAGGTTAGGGTATATGACGTGATAGACGTATATACTGTTCCCTCCGAGAAGTAGGGTTCGACGGGCCAGGAATGTTGTCAAATATTGCATCCGAGATGTTAGGTCGCCTTAGGTTAGGATATATAACGTTATAGACGCATGTAATGTTACCACCGAGACGTAGGGTCCGACACGCCTGGAATGTTGTAGAATAATACATCCGAGATGTCAGGTTGCCTTAGGTTAGGATATATAACGTTATAGACGTATATACTGTTCCCTCCGAGAAGTAGGGTTCGACAGGCCAGGAATGTTGTCAAATATTGCATCCGAGATATTAGGTTGCCTTAGATTAGGATATATACCGTTATAGACGCATGTAATGTTACCACCGAGACGTAGGGACCGACACGCCTGGAATGTTGTCAAATGTTACATCCGAGATGTTAGGTTGCCTTAGGTTAGGATATATGACGTGATAGACGTATATACTGTTCCCTACGAGAAGTAGGGTTCGACGGGCCAGGAATGTTGTCAAATATTGCATCCGAGATGTTAGGTCGCCTTAGGTTAGGATATATAACGTTATAGAGGCATGTAATGTTACCACCGAGACGTAGGGACCGACACACCTGGAATGTTGTCAAATGTTACATCCCGAGATGTTAGGTTGCCTTAGGTTAGGATATATGACGTTACAGACGTATATACTGTTCCCTCCGAGAAGTAGTGTTCGACAGGCCAGGAATGTTGTCAAATATTGCATCCGAGATGTTAGGTTGCCTTAGATTAGGATATATACCGTTATAGACGTATATACTGTTCCCTCCGAGAAGTAGGGTTCGACAGGCCAGGAATGTTGTCAAATATTGCATCCGAGATGTTAGGTTGCCTCAGGTAAGAATATATGACATTATAGACGTATATACAGTTCCCTCCGAGAAGTAGGGTTCGACAGGCCAGGAATGTTGTCAAATATTGCATCCGAGATGTTTGGTTGCCTCAGGTAAGGATATATGACGTTATAGACGTATATACTGTTCCCTCCGAGAAGTAGGGTTCGACAGGCCAGGAATGTTGCCAAATATTGCATCCGAGATGTTAGGTTGCCTTAGGTTAGGATATATAACGTTATAGACGCATGTAATGTTACCACCGAGACGTAGGGACCGACACGCCTGGAATGTTGTCAAATGTTACATCCGAGATGTTAGGTTGCCTTAGGTTAGGATATATGACGTTACAGACGTATATACTGTTCCCTCCGAGAAGTAGGGTTCGACAGGCCAGGAATGTTGTCAGATATTGCATCCGAGATGTTAGGTTGCCTTAGATTATGATATATACCGTTATAGACGCATATAATGTTCCCACCGAGAAGTAGGGTCCGACACGCCTAGAAGGTTGTAGAATATTACATCCGAGATGTCAGGTTGCCTTAGGTTAGGATATATACCGTTATAGACATATATACTGTTCCCTCCGAGAAGTAGAGTTCGACAGGCCAGGAATGTTGTCAAATATTGCATCCGAGATGTTAAGTTGCCTTAGATTATGATATACACCGTTATAGACGTATATACTGTTCCCTCCGAGAAGTAGGGTTCGACAGGCCAGGAATGTTGTCAAATATTCCATCCGAGATGTTAGGTTGCCTTAGATTAGGATATACAACGTTATAGACGCATATAATGTTCCCACCGAGAAGTAGGGTCCGACACGCCTGGAATGTCGTCAAATGTTACATCCGAGATGTTAGGTTGCCTTAGGTTAGGATATATGACGTGATAGACGTATATACTGTTCCCTCCGAGAAGTAGGGTTCGACGGGCCAGGAATGTTGTCAAATATTGCATCCGAGATGTTAGGTCGCCTTAGGTTAGGATATATAACGTTATAGAGGCATGTAATGTTACCACCGAGACGTAGGGACCGACACGCCTGGAATGTTGTCAAATGTTACATCCGAGATGTTAGGTTGCCTCAGGTTAGGATATATGACGTTATAGACGTATATACGGTTCCCTCCGAGAAGTAGGGTTCGACGGGCCAGGAATGTTGTCAAATATTGCATCCGAGATGTTAGGTCGCCTTAGGTTAGGATATATAACGTTATAGACGCATGTAATGTTACCACCGAGACGTAGGGACCGACACGCCTGGAATGTTGTCAAATGTTACATCCGAGATGTTAGGTTGCCTTAGGTTAGGATATATGACGTTATAGACGTATATACTTTTCCCTCCGAGAAGTAGGGTTCGACAGGCCAGGAATGTTGTCAAATATTGCATCCGAGATGTTAGGTTGCCTTAGGTTAGGATATATAACGTTATGGACGCATGTAATGTTACCACCGAGACGTAGGGACCGACACGCCTGGAATGTTGTCAAATGTTACATCCGAGATGTTAGGTTGCCTTAGGTTAGGGTATATGACGTGATAGACGTATATACTGTTCCCTCCGAGAAGTAGGGTTCGACGGGCCAGGAATGTTGTCAAATATTGCATCCGAGATGTTAGGTCGCCTTAGGTTAGGATATATAACGTTATAGAGGCATGTAATGTTACCACCGAGACGTAGGGACCGACACGCCTGGAATGTTGTCAAATGTTACATCCGAGATGTTAGGTTGCCTTAGGTTAGGATATACGACGTTACAGACGTATATACTGTTCCCTCCGAGAAGTAGTGTTCGACAGGCCAGGAATGTTGTCAAATATTGCATCCGAGATGTTAGGTTGCCTTAGGTTAGGATATATAACGTTATAGACGCATGTAATTTTACCTCCGAGAAGTACGGTTCGACAGGCCAAGAATGTTGTCAAATATTGCATCCGAGATGTTAGGTTGCCTCAGGTAAGAATATATGACGTTATAGACGTATATACAGTTCCCTCCGAGAAGTAGGGTTCGACAGGCCAGGAATGTTGTCAAATATTGCACCCGAGATGTTAGGTTGCCTTAGGTTAGGATATATAACGTTATAGACGCATGTAATGTTACCACCGAGACGTAGGGTCCGACACGCCTGGAATGTTGTAGAATAATACATCCGAGATGTCAGGTTGCCTTAGGTTAGGATATATAACGTTATAGACGTATATACTGTTCCCTCCGAGAAGTAGGGTTCGACAGGCCAGGAATGTTGTCAAATATTGCATCCGAGATATTAGGTTGCCTTAGATTAGGATATATACCGTTATAGACGCATGTAATGTTACCACCGAGACGTAGGGACCGACACGCCTGGAATGTTGTCAAATGTTACATCCGAGATGTTAGGTTGCCTCAGGTTAGGATATATGACGTTATAGACGTATATACTGTTCCCTCCGAGAAGTAGGGTTCGACGGGCCAGGAATGTTGTCAAATATTGCATCCGAGATGTTAGGTTGCCTTAGATTAGGATATATACCGTTATAGACGTATATACTGTTCCCTCCGAGAAGTAGGGTTCGACAGGCCAGGAATGTTGTCAAATATTGCATCCGAGATGTTAGGTTGCCTTAGGTTAGGATATATAACGTTATAGACGCATGTAATGTTACCACCGAGACGTAGGGTCCGACACGCCTGGAATGTTGTAGAATAATACATCCGAGATGTCAGGTTGCCTTAGGTTAGGATATATAACGTTATAGACGTATATATTGTTCCCTCCGAGAAGTAGGGTTCGACAGGCCAGGAATGTTGTCAAATATTGCATCCGAGATATTAGGT
This sequence comes from Xylocopa violacea, assembly GCA_963969225.1. NCBI lineage: Eukaryota > Metazoa > Arthropoda > Insecta > Hymenoptera > Apidae > Xylocopa > Xylocopa violacea. The sequence goes on along the minus strand of CAXAJV010000004.1, from coordinate 8,841,542 downwards.
TGCCTTAGATTAGGATATATACCGTTATAGACGCATGTAATGTTACCACCGAGACGTAGGGACCGACACGCCTGGAATGTTGTCAAATGTTACATCCGAGATGTTAGGTTGCCTCAGGTTAGGATATATGACGTTATAGACGTATATACTGTTCCCTCCGAGAAGTAGGGTTCGACGGGCCAGGAATGTTGTCAAACATTGCATCCGAGATGTTAGGTTGCCTTAGATTAGGATATATACCGTTATAGACGTATATACTGTTCCCTCCGAGAAGTAGGGTTCGACAGGCCAGGAATGTTGTCAAATATTGCATCCGAGATGTTAGGTTGCCTCAGGTAAGAATATATGACATTATAGACGTATATACAGTTCCCTCCGAGAAGTAGGGTTCGACAGGCCAGGAATGTTGTCAAATATTGCATCCGAGATGTTAGGTTGCCTTAGGTTAGGATATATAACGTTATAGACGTATATACTGTTCCCTCCGAGAAGTAGGGTTCGACAGGCATGGAATGTTGTCAGATATTGCATCCGAGATGTTAGGTTGCCTTAGATTATGATATATACCGTTATAGACGCATATAATGTTCCCACCGAGAAGTAGGGTCCGACACGCCTAGAAGGTTGTAGAATATTACATCCGAGATGTCAGGTTGCCTTAGGTTAGGATATATACCGTTATAGACATATATACTGTTCCCTCCGAGAAGTAGAGTTCGACAGGCCAGGAATGTTGTCAAATATTGCATCCGAGATGTTAGGTTGCCTTAGATTATGATATACACCGTTATAGACGTATATACAGTTCCCTCCGAGAAGTAGGGTTCGACAGGCCAGGAATGTTGTCAAATATTCCATCCGAGATGTTAGGTTGCCTTAGATTAGGATATACAACGTTATAGACGCATATAATGTTCCCACCGAGAAGTAGGGTCCGACACGCCTGGAATGTCGTCAAATGTTACATCCGAGATGTTAGGTTGCCTTAGGTTAGGATATATGACGTGATAGACGTATATACTGTTCCCTCCGAGAAGTAGGGTCCGACACGCCTAGAAGGTTGTAGAATATTACATCCGAGATGTCAGGTTGCCTTAGGTTAGGATATATACCGTTATAGACATATATACTGTTTCCTCCGAGAAGTAGAGTTCGACAGGCCAGGAATGTTGTCAAATATTGCATCCGAGATGTTAGGTTGCCTTAGATTATGATATACACCGTTATAGACGTATATACTGTTCCCTCCGAGAAGTAGGGTTCGACAGGCCAGGAATGTTGTCAAATATTCCATCCGAGATGTTAGGTTGCCTTAGATTAGGATATACAACGTTATAGACGCATATAATGTTCCCACCGAGAAGTAGGGTCCGACACGCCTGGAATGTCGTCAAATGTTACATCCGAGATGTTAGGTTGCCTTAGGTTAGGATATATGACGTGATAGACGTATATACTGTTCCCTCCGAGAAGTAGGGTTCAACGGGCCAGGAATGTTGTCAAATATTGCATCCGAGATGTTAGGTCGCCTTAGGTTAGGATATATAACGTTATAGAGGCATGTAATGTTACCACCGAGACGTAGGGACCGACACGCCTGGAATGTTGTCAAATGTTACATCCCGAGATGTTAGGTTGCCTTAGGTTAGGATATATGACGTTACAGACGTATATACTGTTCCCTCCGAGAAGTAGGGTTCGACAGGCCAGGAATGTTGTCAGATATTGCATCCGAGATGTTAGGTTGCCTTAGATTATGATATATATCGTTATAGACGCATATAATGTTCCCACCGAGAAGTAGGGTCCGACACGCCTAGAAGGTTGTAGAATATTACATCCGAGATGTCAGGTTGCCTTAGGTTAGGATATATACCGTTATAGACATATATACTGTTCCCTCCGAGAAGTAGAGTTCGACAGGCCAGGAATGTTGTCAAATATTGCATCCGAGATGTTAAGTTGCCTTAGATTATGATATACACCGTTATAGACGTATATACTGTTCCCTCCGAGAAGTAGGGTTCGACAGGCCAGGAATGTTGTCAAATATTCCATCCGAGATGTTCGGTTGCCTTAGATTAGGATATACAACGTTATAGACGCATATAATGTTCCCACCGAGAAGTAGGGTCCGACACGCCTGGAATGTCGTCAAATGTTACATCCGAGATGTTAGGTTGCCTTAGGTTAGGATATATGACGTGATAGACGTATATACTGTTCCCTCCGAGAAGTAGGGTTCGACGGGCCAGGAATGTTGTCAAATATTGCATCCGAGATGTTAGGTCGCCTTAGGTTAGGATATATAACGTTATAGAGGCATGTAATGTTACCACCGAGACGTAGGGACCGACACGCCTGGAATGTTGTCAAATGTTACATCCGAGATGTTAGGTTGCCTCAGGTTAGGATATATGACGTTATAGACGTATATACGGTTCCCTCCGAGAAGTAGGGTTCGACGGGCCAGGAATGTTGTCAAATATTGCATCCGAGATGTTAGGTCGCCTTAGGTTAGGATATATAACGTTATAGACGCATGTAATGTTACCACCGAGACGTAGGGACCGACACGCCTGGAATGTTGTCAAATGTTACATCCGAGATGTTAGGTTGCCTTAGGTTAGGATATATGACGTTATAGACGTATATACTTTTCCCTCCGAGAAGTAGGGTTCGACAGGCCAGGAATGTTGTCAAATATTGCATCCGAGATGTTAGGTTGCCTTAGGTTAGGATATATAACGTTATAGACGCATGTAATGTTACCACCGAGACGTAGGGACCGACACGCCTGGAATGTTGTCAAATGTTACATCCGAGATGTTAGGTTGCCTTAGGTTAGGGTATATGACGTGATAGACGTATATACTGTTCCCTCCGAGAAGTAGGGTTCGACGGGCCAGGAATGTGTCAAATATTGCATCCGAGATGTTAGGTCGCCTTAGGTTAGGATATATAACGTTATAGAGGCATGTAATGTTACCACCGAGACGTAGGGACCGACACGCCTGGAATGTTGTCAAATGTTACATCCGAGATGTTAGGTTGCCTTAGGTTAGGATATACGACGTTACAGACGTATATACTGTTCCCTCCGAGAAGTAGTGTTCGACAGGCCAGGAATGTTGTCAAATATTGCATCCGAGATGTTAGGTTGCCTTAGGTTAGGATATATAACGTTATAGACGCATGTAATTTTACCTCCGAGAAGTACGGTTCGACAGGCCAAGAATGTTGTCAAATATTGCATCCGAGATGTTAGGTTGCCTCAGGTAAGAATATATGACGTTATAGACGTATATACAGTTCCCTCCGAGAAGTAGGGTTCGACAGGCCAGGAATGTTGTCAAATATTGCACCCGAGATGTTAGGTTGCCTTAGGTTAGGATATATAACGTTATAGACGCATGTAATGTTACCACCGAGACGTAGGGTCCGACACGCCTGGAATGTTGTAGAATAATACATCCGAGATGTCAGGTTGCCTTAGGTTAGGATATATAACGTTATAGACGTATATACTGTTCCCTCCGAGAAGTAGGGTTCGACAGGCCAGGAATGTTGTCAAATATTGCATCCGAGATATTAGGTTGCCTTAGATTAGGATATATACCGTTATAGACGCATGTAATGTTACCACCGAGACGTAGGGACCGACACGCCTGGAATGTTGTCAAATGTTACATCCGAGATGTTAGGTTGCCTCAGGTTAGGATATATGACGTTATAGACGTATATACTGTTCCCTCCGAGAAGTAGGGTTCGACGGGCCAGGAATGTTGTCAAATATTGCATCCGAGATGTTAGGTTGCCTTAGATTAGGATATATACCGTTATAGACGTATATACTGTTCCCTCCGAGAAGTAGGGTTCGACAGGCCAGGAATGTTGTCAAATATTGCATCCGAGATGTTTGGTTGCCTCAGGTAAGGATATATGACGTTATAGACGTATATACTGTTCCCTCCGAGAAGTAGGGTTCGACAGGCCAGGAATGTTGCCAAATATTGCATCCGAGATGTTAGGTTGCCTTAGGTTAGGATATATAACGTTATAGACGCATGTAATGTTACCACCGAGACGTAGGGACCGACACGCCTGGAATGTTGTCAAATGTTACATCCGAGATGTTAGGTTGCCTCAGGTTAGGATATATGACGTTATAGACGTATATACGGTTCCCTCCGAGAAGTAGGGTTCGACAGGCATGGAATGTTGTCAGATATTGCATCCGAGATGTTAGGTTGCCTTAGATTATGATATATACCGTTATAGACGCATATAATGTTCCCACCGAAAAGTAGGGTCCGACACGCCTAGAAGGTTGTAGAATATTACATCCGAGATGTCAGGTTGCCTTAGGTTAGGATATATACCGTTATAGACATATATACTGTTCCCTCCGAGAAGTAGAGTTCGACAGGCCAGGAATGTTGTCAAATATTGCATCCGAGATGTTAGGTTGCCTTAGATTATGATATACACCGTTATAGACGTATATACTGTTCCCTCCGAGAAGTAGGGTTCGACAGGCCAGGAATGTTGTCAAATATTCCATCCGAGATGTTAGGTTGCCTTAGATTAGGATATACAACGTTATAGACGCATATAATGTTCCCACCGAGAAGTAGGGTCCGACACGCCTGGAATGTCGTCAAATGTTACATCCGAGATGTTAGGTTGCCTTAGGTTAGGATATATGACGTGATAGACGTATATACTGTTCCCTCCGAGAAGTAGGGTCCGACACGCCTAGAAGGTTGTAGAATATTACATCCGAGATGTCAGGTTGCCTTAGGTTAGGATATATACCGTTATAGACATGTATACTGTTCCCTCCGAGAAGTAGGGTTCGACAGGCCAGGAATGTTGTCAAATATTGCATCCGAGATATTAGGTTGCCTTAGATTAGGATATATACCGTTATAGACGCATGTAATGTTACCACCGAGACGTAGGGACCGACACGCCTGGAATGTTGTCAAATGTTACATCCGAGATGTTAGGTTGCCTCAGGTTAGGATATATGACGTTATAGACGTATATACTGTTCCCTCCGAGAAGTAGGGTTCGACGGGCCAGGAATGTTGTCAAATATTGCATCCGAGATGTTAGGTTGCCTTAGATTAGGATATATACCGTTATAGACGTATATACTGTTCCCTCCGAGAAGTAGGGTTCGACAGGCCAGGAATGTTGTCAAATATTGCATCCGAGATGTTTGGTTGCCTCAGGTTAGGATATATGACGTTATAGACGTATATACGGTTCCCTCCGAGAAGTAGGGTTCGACAGGCATGGAATGTTGTCAGATATTGCATCCGAGATGTTAGGTTGCCTTAGATTATGATATATACCGTTATAGACGCATATAATGTTCCCACCGAAAAGTAGGGTCCGACACGCCTAGAAGGTTGTAGAATATTACATCCGAGATGTCAGGTTGCCTTAGGTTAGGATATATACCGTTATAGACATATATACTGTTCCCTCCGAGAAGTAGAGTTCGACAGGCCAGGAATGTTGTCAAATATTGCATCCGAGATGTTAGGTTGCCTTAGATTATGATATACACCGTTATAGACGTATATACTGTTCCCTCCGAGAAGTAGGGTTCGACAGGCCAGGAATGTTGTCAAATATTCCATCCGAGATGTTAGGTTGCCTTAGATTAGGATATACAACGTTATAGACGCATATAATGTTCCCACCGAGAAGTAGGGTCCGACACGCCTGGAATGTCGTCAAATGTTACATCCGAGATGTTAGGTTGCCTTAGGTTAGGATATATGACGTGATAGACGTATATACTGTTCCCTCCGAGAAGTAGGGTCCGACACGCCTAGAAGGTTGTAGAATATTACATCCGAGATGTCAGGTTGCCTTAGGTTAGGATATATGACGTTACAGACGTATATACTGTTCCCTCCGAGAAGTAGGGTTCGACAGGCCAGGAATGTTGTCAGATATTGCATCCGAGATGTTAGGTTGCCTTAGATTATGATATATACCGTTATAGACGCATATAATGTTCCCACCGAGAAGTAGGGTCCGACACGCATAGAAGGTTGTAGAATATTACATCCGAGATGTCAGGTTGCCTTAGGTTAGGATATATACCGTTATAGACATATATACTGTTCCCTCCGAGAAGTAGAGTTCGACAGGCCAGGAATGTTGTCAAATATTGCATCCGAGATGTTAGGTTGCCTTAGATTATGATATACACCGTTATAGACGTATATACTGTTCCCTCCGAGAAGTAGGGTTCGACAGGCCAGGAATGTTGTCAAATATTCCATCCGAGATGTTAGGTTGCCTTAGATTAGGATATACAACGTTATAGACGCATATAATGTTCCCACCGAGAAGTAGGGTCCGACACGCCTGGAATGTCGTCAAATGTTACATCCGAGATGTTAGGTTGCCTTAGGTTAGGATATATGACGTGATAGACGTATATACTGTTCCCTCCGAGAAGTAGGGTTCGACGGGCCAGGAATGTTGTCAAATATTGCATCCGAGATGTCAGGTCGCCTTAGGTTAGGATATATAACGTTATAGAGGCATGTAATGTTACCACCGAGACGTAGGGACCGACACGCCTGGAATGTTGTCAAATGTTACATCCCGAGATGTTAGGTTGCCTTAGGTTAGGATATATGACGTTACAGACGTATATACTGTTCCCTCCGAGAAGTAGTGTTCGACAGGCCAGGAATGTTGTCAAATATTGCATCCGAGATGTTAGGTTGCCTCAGGTAAGAATATATGACATTATAAACGTATATACAGTTCCCTCCGAGAAGTAGGGTTCGACAGGCCAGGAATGTTGTCAAATATTGCATCCGAGATGTTAGGTTGCCTTAGGTTAGGATATATGACGTGATAGACGTATATACTGTTCCCTCCGAGAAGTAGGGTTCGACGGGCCAGGAATGTTGTCAAATATTGCATCCGAGATGTCAGGTCGCCTTAGGTTAGGATATATAACGTTATAGAGGCATGTAATGTTACCACCGAGACGTAGGGACCGACACGCCTGGAATGTTGTCAAATGTTACATCCCGAGATGTTAGGTTGCCTTAGGTTAGGATATATGACGTTACAGACGTATATACTGTTCCCTCCGAGAAGTAGTGTTCGACAGGCCAGGAATGTTGTCAAATATTGCATCCGAGATGTTAGGTTGCCTCAGGTAAGAATATATGACATTATAAACGTATATACAGTTCCCTCCGAGAAGTAGGGTTCGACAGGCCAGGAATGTTGTCAAATATTGCATCCGAGATGTTAGGTTGCCTTAGGTTAGGATATATAACGTCATAGACGTATATACTGTTCCCTCCGAGAAGTAGGGTTCGACAGGCCAGGAATGTTGTCAAATATTGCATCCGAGATGTTAGGTTGCCTTAGGTTAGGATATATACCGTTATAGACGTATATACTGTTCCCTCCGAGAAGTAGGGTTCGACAGGCCAGGAATGTTGTCAAATATTGCATCCGAGATGTTAGGTTGCCTCAGGTAAGAATATATGACATTATAGACGTATATACAGTTCCCTCCGAGAAGTAGGGTTCGACAGGCCAGGAATGTTGTCAAATATTGCATCCGAGATGTTAGGTTGCCTTAGGTTAGGATATATAACGTTATAGACGTATATACTGTTCCCTCCGAGAAGTAGGGTTCGACAGGCATGGAATGTTGTCAGATATTGCATCCGAGATGTTAGGTTGCCTTAGATTATGATATATACCGTTATAGACGCATATAATGTTCCCACCGAGAAGTAGGGTCCGACACGCCTAGAAGGTTGTAGAATATTACATCCGAGATGTCAGGTTGCCTTAGGTTAGGATTTATACCGTTATAGACATATATACTGTTCCCTCCGAGAAGTAGAGTTCGACAGGCCAGGAATGTTGTCAAATATTGCATCCGAGATGTTAGGTTGCCTTAGATTATGATATACACCGTTATAGACGTATATACTGTTCCCTCCGAGAAGTAGGGTTCGACAGGCCAGGAATGTTGTCAAATATTCCATCCGAGATGTTAGGTTGCCTTAGATTAGGATATACAACGTTATAGACGCATATAATGTTCCCACCGAGAAGTAGGGTCCGACACGCCTGGAATGTCGTCAAATGTTACATCCGAGATGTTAGGTTGCCTTAGGTTAGGATATATGACGTGATAGACGTATATACTGTTCCCTCCGAGAAGTAGGGTCCGACACGCCTAGAAGGTTGTAGAATATTACATCCGAGATGTCAGGTTGCCTTAGGTTAGGATATATGCCTTTATAGACATATATACTGTTCCCTCCGAGAAGTAGAGTTCGACAGGCCAGGAATGTTGTCAAATATTGCATCCGAGATGTTAGGTTGCCTTAGATTATGATATACACCGTTATAGACGTATATACTGTTCCCTCCGAGAAGTAGGGTTCGACAGGCCAGGAATGTTGTCAAATATTCCATCCGAGATGTTAGGTTGCCTTAGATTAGGATATACAACGTTATAGACGCATATAATGTTCCCACCGAGAAGTAGGGTCCGACACGCCTGGAATGTCGTCAAATGTTACATCCGAGATGTTAGGTTGCCTCAGGTTAGGATATATGACGTGATAGACGTATATACTGTTCCCTCCGAGAAGTAGGGTTCAACGGGCCAGGAATGTTGTCAAATATTGCATCCGAGATGTTAGGTCGCCTTAGGTTAGGATATATAACGTTATAGAGGCATGTAATGTTACCACCGAGACGTAGGGACCGACACGCCTGGAATGTTGTCAAATGTTACATCCCGAGATGTTAGGTTGCCTTAGGTTAGGATATATGACGTTACAGACGTATATACTGTTCCCTCCGAGAAGTAGGGTTCAACGGGCCAGGAATGTTGTCAAATATTGCATCCGAGATGTTAGGTCGCCTTAGGTTAGGATATATAACGTTATAGAGGCATGTAATGTTACCACCGAGACGTAGGGACCGACACGCCTGGAATGTTGTCAAATGTTACATCCCGAGATGTTAGGTTGCCTTAGGTTAGGATATATGACGTTACAGACGTATATACTGTTCCCTCCGAGAAGTAGTGTTCGACAGGCCAGGAATGTTGTCAAATATTGCATCCGAGATGTTAGGTTGCCTTAGATTAGGATATATACCGTTATAGACGTATATACTGTTCCCTCCGAGAAGTAGGGTTCGACAGGCCAGGAATGTTGTCAAATATTGCATCCGAGATGTTAGGTTGCCTCAGGTAAGAATATATGACATTATAGACGTATATACAGTTCCCTCCGAGAAGTAGGGTTCGACAGGCCAGGAATGTTGTCAAATATTGCATCCGAGATGTTAGGTTGCCTTAGGTTAGGATATATGACGTTACAGACGTATATACTGTTCCCTCCGAGAAGTAGGGTTCGACAGGCCAGGAATGTTGTCAGATATTGCATCCGAGATGTTAGGTTGCCTTAGATTATGATATATACCGTTATAGACGCATATAATGTTCCCACCGAGAAGTAGGGTCCGACACGCCTAGAAGGTTGTAGAATATTACATCCGAGATGTCAGGTTGCCTTAGGTTAGGATATATACCGTTATAGACATATATACTGTTCCCTCCGAGAAGTAGAGTTCGACAGGCCAGGAATGTTGTCAAATATTGCATCCGAGATGTTAGGTTGCCTTAGATTATGATATACACCGTTATAGACGTATATACTGTTCCCTCCGAGAAGTAGGGTTCGACAGGCCAGGAATGTTGTCAAATATTCCATCCGAGATGTTAGGTTGCCTTAGATTAGGATATACAACGTTATAGACGCATATAATGTTCCCACCGAGAAGTAGGGTCCGACACGCCTGGAATGTCGTCAAATGTTACATCCGAGATGTTAGGTTGCCTTAGGTTAGGATATATGACGTGATAGACGTATATACTGTTCCCTCCGAGAAGTAGGGTTCGACGGGCCAGGAATGTTGTCAAATATTGCATCCGAGATGTTAGGTCGCCTTAGGTTAGGATATATAACGTTATAGAGGCATGTAATGTTACCACCGAGACGTAGGGACCGACACGCCTGGAATGTTGTCAAATGTTACATCCCGAGATGTTAGGTTGCCTTAGGTTAGGATATATGACGTTACAGACGTATATACTGTTCCCTCCGAGAAGTAGTGTTCGACAGGCCAGGAATGTTGTCAAATATTGCATCCGAGATGTTAGGTTGCCTCAGGTAAGAATATATGACATTATAGACGTATATACAGTTCCCTCCGAGAAGTAGGGTTCGACAGGCCAGGAATGTTGTCAAATATTGCATCCGAGATGTTAGGTTGCCTTAGGTTAGGATATATAACGTTATAGACGTATATACTGTTCCCTCCAAGAAGTAGGGTTCGACAGGCCAGGAATGTTGTCAAATATTGCATCCGAGATGTTAGGTTGCCTTAGGTTAGGATATATACCGTTATAGACGTATATACTGTTCCCTCCGAGAAGTAGGGTTCGACACGCCTAGAAGGTTGTAGAATATTACATCCGAGATGTCAGGTTGCCTTAGGTTAGGATATATACCGTTATAGACATATATACTGTTCCCTCCGAGAAGTAGAGTTCGACAGGCCAGGAATGTTGTCAAATATTGCATCCGAGATGTTAGGTTGCCTTAGATTATGATATACACCGTTATAGACGTATATACTGTTCCCTCCGAGAAGTAGGGTTCGACAGGCCAGGAATGTTGTCAAATATTCCATCCGAGATGTTAGGTTGCCTTAGATTATGATATACAACGTTATAGACGCATATAATGTTCCCACCGAGAAGTAGGGTCCGACACGCCTGGAATGTCGTCAAATGTTACATCCGAGATGTTAGGTTGCCTTAGGTTAGGATATATGACGTGATAGACGTATATACTGTTCCCTCCGAGAAGTAGGGTTCGACGGGCCAGGAATGTTGTCAAATATTGCATCCGAGATGTTAGGTCGCCTTAGGTTAGGATATATAACGTTATAGAGGCATGTAATGTTACCACCGAGACGTAGGGACCGACACGCCTGGAATGTTGTCAAATGTTACATCCCGAGATGTTAGGTTGCCTTAGGTTAGGATATATGACGTTACAGACGTATATACTGTTCCCTCCGAGAAGTAGTGTTCGACAGGCCAGGAATGTTGTCAAATATTGCATCCGAGATGTTAGGTTGCCTTAGGTTAGGATATATAACGTTATAGACGTATATACTGTTCCCTCCGAGAAGTAGGGTTCGACAGGCCAGGAATGTTGTCAAATATTGCATCCGAGATGTTAGGTTGCCTTAGATTAGGATATACAACGTTATAGACGCATATAATGTTCCCACCGAGAAGTAGGGTCCGACACGCCTGGAATGTCGTCAAATGTTACATCCGAGATGTTAGGTTGCCTCAGGTTAGGATATATGACGTTATAGACGTATATACGGTTCCCTCCGAGAAGTAGGGTTCGACGGGCCAGGAATGTTGTCAAATATTGCATCCGAGATGTTAGGTCGCCTTAGGTTAGGATATATAACGTTATAGACGCATGTAATGTTACCACCGAGACGTAGGGACCGACACGCCTGGAATGTTGTCAAATGTTACATCCGAGATGTTAGGTTGCCTTAGGTTAGGATATATGACGTTACAGACGTATATACTTTTCCCTCCGAGAAGTAGGGTTCGACAGGCCAGGAATGTTGTCAAATATTGCATCCGAGATATTAGGTTGCCTTAGATTAGGATATATACCGTTATAGACGCATGTAATGTTACCACCGAGACGTAGGGACCGACACGCCTGGAATGTTGTCAAATGTTACATCCGAGATGTTAGGTTGCCTCAGGTTAGGATATATGACGTTATAGACGTATATACTGTTCCCTCCGAGAAGTAGGGTTCGACGGGCCAGGAATGTTGTCAAATATTGCATCCGAGATGTTAGGTTGCCTTAGATTAGGATATATACCGATATAGACGTATATACTGTTCCCTCCGAGAAGTAGGGTTCGACAGGCCAGGAATGCTGTCAAATATTGCATCCGAGATGTTTGGTTGCCTCAGGTAAGGGTATATGACGTTATAGACGTATATACTGTTCCCTCCGAGAAGTAGGGTTCGACAGGCCAGGAATGTTGCCAAATATTGCATCCGAGATGTTAGGTTGCCTTAGGTTAGGATATATAACGTTATAGACGCATGTAATGTTACCACCGAGACGTAGGGACCGACACGCCTGGAATGTTGTCAAATGTTACATCCGAGATGTTAGGTTGCCTCAGGTTAGGATATATGACGTTATAGACGTATATACGGTTCCCTCCGAGAAGTAGGGTTCGACGGGCCAGGAATGTTGTCAAATATTGCATCCGAGATGTTAGGTCGCCTTAGGTTAGGATATATAACGTTATAGACGCATGTAATGTTACCACCGAGACGTAGGGACCGACACGCCTGGAATGTTGTCAAATGTTACATCCGAGATGTTAGGTTGCCTTAGGTTAGGATATATGACGTTGTAGACGTATATACTTTTCCCTCCGAGAAGTAGGGTTCGACAGGCCAGGAATGTTGTCAAATATTGCATCCGAGATGTTAGGTTGCCTTAGGTTAGGATATATAACGTTATAGACGCATGTAATGTTACCACCGAGACGTAGGGACCGACACGCCTGGAATGTTGTCAAATGTTACATCCGAGATGTTAGGTTGCCTTAGGTTAGGGTATATGACGTGATAGACGTATATACTGTTCCCTCCGAGAAGTAGGGTTCGACGGGCCAGGAATGTTGTCAAATATTGCATCCGAGATGTTAGGTCGCCTTAGGTTAGGATATATAACGTTATAGAGGCATGTAATGTTACCACCGAGACGTAGGGACCGACACGCCTGGAATGTTGTCAAATGTTACATCCGAGATGTTAGGTTGCCTTAGGTTAGGATATACGACGTTACAGACGTATATACTGTTCCCTCCGAGAAGTAGTGTTCGACAGGCCAGGAATGTTGTCAAATATTGCATCCGAGATGTTAGGTTGCCTTAGGTTAGGATATATAACGTTATAGACGCATGTAATTTTACCTCCGAGAAGTACGGTTCGACAGGCCAAGAATGTTGTCAAATATTGCATCCGAGATGTTAGGTTGCCTCAGGTAAGAATATATGACGTTATAGACGTATATACAGTTCCCTCCGAGAAGTAGGGTTCGACAGGCCAGGAATGTTGTCAAATATTGCACCCGAGATGTTAGGTTGCCTTAGGTTAGGATATATAACGTTATAGACGCATGTAATGTTACCACCGAGACGTAGGGTCCGACACGCCTGGAATGTTGTAGAATAATACATCCGAGATGTCAGGTTGCCTTAGGTTAGGATATATAACGTTATAGACGTATATACTGTTCCCTCCGAGAAGTAGGGTTCGACAGGCCAGGAATGTTGTCAAATATTGCATCCGAGATATTAGGTTGCCTTAGATTAGGATATATACCGTTATAGACGCATGTAATGTTACCACCGAGACGTAGGGACCGACAGGCCTGGAATGTTGTCAAATGTTACATCCGAGATGTTAGGTTGCCTTAGGTTAGGATATATGACGTGATAGACGTATATACGGTTCCCGCCGAGAAGTAGGGTTCGACGGGCCAGGAATGTTGTCAAATATTGCATCCGAGATGTTAGGTCGCCTCAGGTTAGGATATATAACGTTATAGACGCATGTAATGTTACCACCGAGAAGTAGGGTTCGACAGGCCAGGAATGTTGTCAAATATTGCATCCGAGATGTTAGGTTGCCTCAGGTAAGAATATATGACATTATAGACGTATATACAGTTCCCTCCGAGAAGTAGGGTTCGACAGGCCAGGAATGTTGTCAAATATTGCATCCGAGATGTTTGGTTGCCTCAGGTAAGGATATATGACGTTATAGACGTATATACTGTTCCCTCCGAGAAGTAGGGTTCGACAGGCCAGGAATGTTGCCAAATATTGCATCCGAGATGTTAGGTTGCCTTAGATTATGATATATACCGTTATAGACGCATATAATGTTCCCAGCGAGAAGTAGGGTCCGACACGCCTAGAAGGTTGTAGAATATTACATCCGAGATGTCAGGTTGCCTTAGGTTAGGATATATACCGTTATAGACATATATACTGTTCCCTCCGAGAAGTAGAGTTCGACAGGCCAGGAATGTTGTCAAATATTGCATCCGAGATGTTAGGTTGCCTTAGATTATGATATACACCGTTATAGACGTATATACTGTTCCCTCCGAGAAGTAGGGTTCGACAGGCCAGGAATGTTGTCACATATTCCATCCGATATGTTAGGTTGCCTTAGATTAGGATATACAACGTTATAGACGCATATAATGTTCCCACCGAGAAGTAGGGTCCGACACGCCTGGAATGTCGTCAAATGTTACATCCGAGATGTTAGGTTGCCTTAGGTTAGGATATATGACGTGATAGACGTATATACTGTTCCCTCCGAGAAGTAGGGTTCGACGGGCCAGGAATGTTGTCAAATATTGCATCCGAGATGTTAGGTCGCCTTAGGTTAGGATATATAACGTTATAGAGGCATGTAATGTTACCACCGAGACGTAGGGACCGACACGCCTGGAATGTTGTCAAATGTTACATCCGAGATGTTAGGTTGCCTCAGGTTAGGATATATGACGTTATAGACGTATATACGGTTCCCTCCGAGAAGTAGGGTTCGACGGGCCAGGAATGTTGTCAAATATTGCATCCGAGATGTTAGGTCGCCTTAGGTTAGGATATATAACGTTATAGACGCATGTAATGTTACCACCGAGACGTAGGGACCGACACGCCTGGAATGTTGTCAAATGTTACATCCGAGATGTTAGGTTGCCTTAGGTTAGGATATATGACGTTATAGACGTATATACTTTTCCCTCCGAGAAGTAGGGTTCGACAGGCCAGGAATGTTGTCAAATATTGCATCCGAGATGTTAGGTTGCCTTAGGTTAGGATATATAACGTTATAGACGCATGTAATGTTACCACCGAGACATAGGGACCGACACGCCTGGAATGTTGTCAAATGTTACATCCGAGATGTTAGGTTGCCTTAGGTTAGGGTATATGACGTGATAGACGTATATACTGTTCCCTCCGAGAAGTAGGGTTCGACGGGCCAGGAATGTTGTCAAATATTGCATCCGAGATGTTAGGTCGCCTTAGGTTAGGATATATAACGTTATAGAGGCATGTAATGTTACCACCGAGACGTAGGGACCGACACGCCTGGAATGTTGTCAAATGTTACATCCGAGATGTTAGGTTGCCTTAGGTTAGGATATACGACGTTACAGACGTATATACTGTTCCCTCCGAGAAGTAGTGTTCGACAGGCCAGGAATGTTGTCAAATATTGCATCCGAGATGTTAGGTTGCCTTAGGTTAGGATATATAACGTTATAGACGCATGTAATTTTACCTCCGAGAAGTACGGTTCGACAGGCCAAGAATGTTGTCAAATATTGCATCCGAGATGTTAGGTTGCCTCAGGTAAGAATATATGACGTTATAGACGTATATACAGTTCCCTCCGAGAAGTAGGGTTCGACAGACCAGGAATGTTGTCAAATATTGCACCCGAGATGTTAGGTTGCCTTAGGTTAGGATATATAACGTTATAGACGCACGTAATGTTACCACCGAGACGTAGGGTCCGACACGCCTGGAATGTTGTAGAATAATACATCCGAGATGTCAGGTTGCCTTAGGTTAGGATATATAACGTTATAGACGTATATACTGTTCCCTCCGAGAAGTAGGGTTCGACAGGCCAGGAATGTTGTCAAATATTGCATCCGAGATATTAGGTTGCCTTAGATTAGGATATATACCGTTATAGACGCATGTAATGTTACCACCGAGACGTAGGGACCGACACGCCTGGAATGTTGTCAAATGTTACATCCGAGATGTTAGGTTGCCTCAGGTTAGGATATATGACGTTATAGACGTATATACTGTTCCCTCCGAGAAGTAGGGTTCGACGGGCCAGGAATGTTGTCAAATATTGCATCCGAGATGTTAGGTTGCCTTAGATTAGGATATATACCGTTATAGACGTATATACTGTTCCCTCCGAGAAGTAGGGTTCGACAGGCCAGGAATGCTGTCAAATATTGCATCCGAGATGTTTGGTTGCCTCAGGTAAGGGTATATGACGTTATAGACGTATATACTGTTCCCTCCGAGAAGTAGGGTTCGACGGGCCAGGAATGTTGTCAAATATTGCGTCCGAGATGTTAGGTCGCCTTAGGTTAGGATATATAACGTTATAGACGCATGTAATGTTACCACCGAGACGTAGGGACCGACACGCCTGGAATGTTGTCAAATGTTACATCCGAGTTGTTAGGTTGCCTTAGGTTAGGATATATGACGTTGTAGACGTATATACTTTTCCCTCCGAGAAGTAGGGTTCGACAGGCCAGGAATGTTGTCAAATATTGCATCCGAGATGTTAGGTTGCCTTAGGTTAGGATATATAACGTTATAGACGCATGTAATGTTACCACCGAGACGTAGGGACCGACACGCCTGGAATGTTGTCAAATGTTACATCCCAGATGTTAGGTTGCCTTAGGTTAGGGTATATGACGTGATAGACGTATATACTGTTCCCTCCGAGAAGTAGGGTTCGACGGGCCAGGAATGTTGTCAAATATTGCATCCGAGATGTTAGGTCGCCTTAGGTTAGGATATATAACGTTATAGAGGCATGTAATGTTACCACCGAGACGTAGGGACCGACACGCCTGGAATGTTGTCAAATGTTACATCCGAGATGTTAGGTTGCCTTAGGTTAGGATATACGACGTTACAGACGTATATACTGTTCCCTCCGAGAAGTAGTGTTCGACAGGCCAGGAATGTTGTCAAATATTGCATCCGAGATGTTAGGTTGCCTTAGGTTAGGATATATAACGTTATAGACGCATGTAATTTTACCTCCGAGAAGTACGGTTCGACAGGCCAAGAATGTTGTCAAATATTGCATCCGAGATGTTAGGTTGCCTCAGGTAAGAATATATGACGTTATAGACGTATATACAGTTCCCTCCGAGAAGTAGGGTTCGACAGGCCAGGAATGTTGTCAAATATTGCACCCGAGATGTTAGGTTGCCTTAGGTTAGGATATATAACGTTATAGACGCATGTAATGTTACCACCGAGACGTAGGGTCCGACACGCCTGGAATGTTGTAGAATAATACATCCGAGATGTCAGGTTGCCTTAGGTTAGGATATATAACGTTATAGACGTATATACTGTTCCCTCCGAGAAGTAGGGTTCGACAGGCCAGGAATGTTGTCAAATATTGCATCCGAGATATTAGGTTGCCTTAGATTAGGATATATACCGTTATAGACGCATGTAATGTTACCACCGAGACGTAGGGACCGACACGCCTGGAATGTTGTCAAATGTTACATCCGAGATGTTAGGTTGCCTTAGGTTAGGATATATGACGTGATAGACGTATATACGGTTCCCGCCGAGAAGTAGGGTTCGACGGGCCAGGAATGTTGTCAAATATTGCATCCGAGATGTTATGTCGCCTTAGGTTAGGATATATAACGTTATAGACGCATGTAATGTTACCACCGAGAAGTAGGGTTCGACAGGCCAGGAATGTTGTCAAATATTGCATCCGAGATGTTAGGTTGCCTCAGGTAAGAATATATGACATTATAGACGTATATACAGTTCCCTCCGAGAAGTAGGGTTCGACAGGCCAGGAATGTTGTCAAATATTGCATCCGAGATGTTTGGTTGCCTCATGTAAGGATATATGACGTTATAGACGTATATACTGTTCCCTCCGAGAAGTAGGGTTCGACAGGCCAGGAATGTTGCCAAATATTGCATCCGAGATGTTAGGTTGCCTTAGGTTAGGATATATAACGTTATAGACGCATGTAATGTTACCACCGAGACGTAGGGACCGACACGCCTGGAATGTTGTCAAATGTTACATCCGAGATGTTAGGTTGCCTTAGGTTAGGATATATGACGTTACAGACGTATATACTGTTCCCTCCGAGAAGTAGGGTTCGACAGGCCAGGAATGTTGTCAGATATTGCATCCGAGATGTTAGGTTGCCTTAGATTATGATATATACCGTTATAGACGCATATAATGTTCCCAGCGAGAAGTAGGGTCCGACACGCCTAGAAGGTTGTAGAATATTACATCCGAGATGTCAGGTTGCCTTAGGTTAGGATATATACCGTTATAGACATATATACTGTTCCCTCCGAGAAGTAGAGTTCGACAGGCCAGGAATGTTGTCAAATATTGCATCCGAGATGTTAAGTTGCCTTAGATTATGATATACACCGTTATAGACGTATATACTGTTCCCTCCGAGAAGTAGGGTTCGACAGGCCAGGAATGTTGTCAAATATTCCATCCGAGATGTTAGGTTGCCTTAGATTAGGATATACAACGTTATAGACGCATATAATGTTCCCACCGAGAAGTAGGGTCCGACACGCCTGGAATGTCGTCAAATGTTACATCCGAGATGTTAGGTTGCCTTAGGTTAGGATATATGACGTGATAGACGTATATACTGTTCCCTCCGAGAAGTAGGGTTCGACGGGCCAGGAATGTTGTCAAATATTGCATCCGAGATGTTAGGTCGCCTTAGGTTAGGATATATAACGTTATAGAGGCATGTAATGTCACCACCGAGACGTAGGGACCGACACGCCTGGAATGTTGTCAAATGTTACATCCGAGATGTTAGGTTGCCTCAGGTTAGGATATATGACGTTATAGACGTATATACGGTTCCCTCCGAGAAGTAGGGTTCGACGGGCCAGGAATGTTGTCAAATATTGCATCCGAGATGTTAGGTCGCCTTAGGTTAGGATATATAACGTTATAGACGCATGTAATGTTACCACCGAGACGTAGGGACCGACACGCCTGGAATGTTGTCAAATGTTACATCCGAGATGTTAGGTTGCCTTAGGTTAGGATATATGACGTTATAGACGTATATACTTTTCCCTCCGAGAAGTAGGGTTCGACAGGCCAGGAATGTTGTCAAATATTGCATCCGAGATGTTAGGTTGCCTTAGGTTAGGATATATAACGTTATAGACGCATGTAATGTTACCACCGAGACGTAGGGACCGACACGCCTGGAATGTTGTCAAATGTTACATCCGAGATGTTAGGTTGCCTTAGGTTAGGGTATATGACGTGATAGACGTATATACTGTTCCCTCCGAGAAGTAGGGTTCGACGGGCCAGGAATGTTGTCAAATATTGCATCCGAGATGTTAGGTCGCCTTAGGTTAGGATATATAACGTTATAGAGGCATGTAATGTTACCACCGAGACGTAGGGACCGACACGCCTGGAATGTTGTCAAATGTTACATCCGAGATGTTAGGTTGCCTTAGGTTAGGATATACGACGTTACAGACGTATATACTGTTCCCTCCGAGAAGTAGTGTTCGACAGGCCAGGAATGTTGTCAAATATTGCATCCGAGATGTTAGGTTGCCTTAGGTTAGGATATATAACGTTATAGACGCATGTAATTTTACCTCCGAGAAGTACGGTTCGACAGGCCAAGAATGTTGTCAAATATTGCATCCGAGATGTTAGGTTGCCTCAGGTAAGAATATATGACGTTATAGACGTATATACAGTTCCCTCCGAGAAGTAGGGTTCGACAGGCCAGGAATGTTGTCAAATATTGCACCCGAGATGTTAGGTTGCCTTAGGTTAGGATATATAACGTTATAGACGCATGTAATGTTACCACCGAGACGTAGGGTCCGACACGCCTGGAATGTTGTAGAATAATACATCCGAGATGTCAGGTTGCCTTAGGTTAGGATATATAACGTTATAGACGTATATACTGTTCCCTCCGAGAAGTAGGGTTCGACAGGCCAGGAATGTTGTCAAATATTGCATCCGAGATAGTAGGTTGCCTTAGATTAGGATATATACCGTTATAGACGCATGTAATGTTACCACCGAGACGTAGGGACCGACACGCCTGGAATGTTGTCAAATGTTACATCCGAGATGTTAGGTTGCCTCAGGTTAGGATATATGACGTTATAGACGTATATACTGTTCCCTCCGAGAAGTAGGGTTCGACGGGCCAGGAATGTTGTCAAATATTGCATCCGAGATGTTAGGTTGCCTTAGATTAGGATATATACCGTTATAGACGTATATACTGTTCCCTCCGAGAAGTAGGGTTCGACAGGCCAGGAATGTTGTCAAATATTGCATCCGAGATGTTTGGTTGCCTCAGGTAAGGATATATGACGTTATAGACGTATATACTGTTCCCTCCGAGAAGTAGGGTTCGACAGGCCAGGAATGTTGCCAAATATTGCATCCGAGATGTTAGGTTGCCATAGGTTAGGATATATAACGTTATAGACGCATGTAATGTTACCACCGAGACGTAGGGACCGACACGCCTGGAATGTTGTCAAATGTTACATCCGAGATGTTAGGTTGCCTCAGGTTAGGATATATGACGTTATAGACGTATATACGGTTCCCGCCGAGAAGTAGGGTTCGACGGGCCAGGAATGTTGTCAAATATTGCATCCGAGATGTTAGGTCGCCTTAGGTTAGGATATATAACGTTATAGACGCATGTAATGTTACCACCGAGACGTAGGGACCGACACGCCTGGAATGTTGTCAAATGTTACATCCGAGATGTTAGGTTGCCTTAGGTTAGGATATATGACGTTATAGACGTATATACTTTTCCCTCCGAGAAGTAGGGTTCGACAGGCCAGGAATGTTGTCAAATATTGCATCCGAGATGTTAGGTTGCCTTAGGTTAGGATATATAACGTTATAGACGCATGTAATGTTACCACCGAGACGTAGGGACCGACACGCCTGGAATGTTGTCAAATGTTACATCCGAGATGTTAGGTTGCCTTAGGTTAGGATATATGACGTGATAGACGTATATACTGTTCCCTACGAGAAGTAGGGTTCGACGGGCCAGGAATGTTGTCAAATATTGCATCCGAGATGTTAGGTCGCCTTAGGTTAGGATATATAACGTTATAGAGGCATGTAATGTTACCACCGAGACGTAGGGACCGACACGCCTGGAATGTTGTCAAATGTTACATCCCGAGATGTTAGGTTGCCTTAGGTTAGGATATATGACGTTACAGACGTATATACTGTTCCCTCCGAGAAGTAGAGTTCGACAGGCCAGGAATGTTGTCAAATATTGCATCCGAGATGTTAGGTTGCCTTAGATTATGATATACACCGTTATAGACGTATATACTGTTCCCTCCGAGAAGTAGGGTTCGACAGGCCAGGAATGTTGTGAAATATTCCATCCGAGATGTTAGGTTGCCTTAGATTAGGATATACAACGTTATAGACGCATATAATGTTCCCACCGAGAAGTAGGGTCCGACACGCCTGGAATGTCGTCAAATGTTACATCCGAGATGTTAGGTTGCCTTAGGTTAGGATATATGACGTGATAGACGTATATACTGTTCCCTCCGAGAAGTAGGGTTCGACGGGCCAGGAATGTTGTCAAATATTGCATCCGAGATGTTAGGTCGCCTTAGGTTAGGATATATAACGTTATAGAGGCATGTAATGTTACCACCGAGACGTAGGGACCGACACGCCTGGAATGTTGTCAAATGTTACATCCGAGATGTTAGGTTGCCTCAGGTTAGGATATATGACGTTATAGACGTATATACGGTTCCCTCCGAGAAGTAGGGTTCGACGGGCCAGGAATGTTGTCAAATATTGCATCCGAGATGTTAGGTCGCCTTAGGTTAGGATATATAACGTTATAGACGCATGTAATGTTACCACCGAGACGTAGGGACCGACACGCCTGGAATGTTGTCAAATGTTACATCCGAGATGTTAGGTTGCCTTAGGTTAGGATATATAACGTTATAGACGTATATACTGTTCCCTCCAAGAAGTAGGGTTCGACAGGCCAGGAATGTTGTCAAATATTGCATCCGAGATGTTAGGTTGCCTTAGGTTAGGATATATACCGTTATAGACGTATATACTGTTCCCTCCGAGAAGTAGGGTTCGACAGGCCAGGAATGTTGTCAAATATTGCATCCGAGATGTTAGGTTACCTCAGGTAAGAATATATGACATTATAGACGTATATACAGTTCCCTCCGAGAAGTAGGGTTCGACAGGCCAGGAATGTTGTCAAATATTGCATCCGAGATGTTAGGTTGCCTTAGGTTAGGATATATAACGTTATAGACGTATATACTGTTCCCTCCGAGAAGTAGGGTTCGACAGGCATGGAATGTTGTCAGATATTGCATCCGAGATGTTAGGTTGCCTTAGATTATGATATATACCGTTATAGACGCATATAATGTTTCCACCGAGAAGTAGGGTCCGACACGCCTAGAAGGTTGTAGAATATTACATCCGAGATGTCAGGTTGCCTTAGGTTAGGATATATACCGTTATAGACATATATACTGTTCCCTCCGAGAAGTAGAGTTCGACAGGCCAGGAATGTTGTCAAATATTGCATCCGAGATGTTAGGTTGCCTTAGGTTAGGATATATAACGTTATAGACGTATATACTGTTCCCTCCGAGAAGTAGGGTTCGACAGGCCAGGAATGTTGTCAAATATTGCATCCGAGATGTTAGGTTGCCTTAGATTATGATATGCACCGTTATAGACGTATATACTGTTCCCTCCGAGAAGTAGGGTTCGACGGGCCAGGAATGTTGTCAAATATTGCATCCGAGATGTTAGGTTGCCTTAGATTAGGATATATACCGATATAGACGTATATACTGTTCCCTCCGAGAAGTAGGGTTCGACAGGCCAGGAATGCTGTCAAATATTGCATCCGAGATGTTTGGTTGCCTCAGGTAAGGGTATATGACGTTATAGACGTATATACTGTTCCCTCCGAGAAGTAGGGTTCGACAGGCCAGGAATGTTGCCAAATATTGCATCCGAGATGTTAGGTTGCCTTAGGTTAGGATATATAACGTTATAGACGCATGTAATGTTACCACCGAGACGTAGGGACCGACACGCCTGGAATGTTGTCAAATGTTACATCCGAGATGTTAGGTTGCCTCAGGTTAGGATATATGACGTTATAGACGTATATACGGTTCCCTCCGAGAAGTAGGGTTCGACGGGCCAGGAATGTTGTCAAATATTGCATCCGAGATGTTAGGTCGCCTTAGGTTAGGATATATAACGTTATAGACGCATGTAATGTTACCACCGAGACGTAGGGACCGACACGCCTGGAATGTTGTCAAATGTTACATCCGAGATGTTAGGTTGCCTTAGGTTAGGATATATGACGTTGTAGACGTATACACTTTTCCCTCCGAGAAGTAGGGTTCGACAGGCCAGGAATGTTGTCAAATATTGCATCCGAGATGTTAGGTTGCCTTAGGTTAGGATATATAACGTTATAGACGCATGTAATGTTACCACCGAGACGTAGGGACCGACACGCCTGGAATGTTGTCAAATGTTACATCCGAGATGTTAGGTTGCCTTAGGTTAGGGTATATGACGTGATAGACGTATATACTGTTCCCTCCGAGAAGTAGGGTTCGACGGGCCAGGAATGTTGTCAAATATTGCATCCGAGATGTTAGGTCGCCTTAGGTTAGGATATATAACGTTATAGAGGCATGTAATGTTACCACCGAGACGTAGGGACCGACACGCCTGGAATGTTGTCAAATGTTACATCCGAGATGTTAGGTTGCCTTAGGTTAGGATATACGACGTTACAGACGTATATACTGTTCCCTCCGAGAAGTAGTGTTCGACAGGCCAGGAATGTTGTCAAATATTGCATCCGAGATGTTAGGTTGCCTTAGGTTAGGATATATAACGTTATAGACGCATGTAATTTTACCTCCGAGAAGTACGGTTCGACAGGCCAAGAATGTTGTCAAATATTGCATCCGAGATGTTAGGTTGCCTCAGGTAAGAATATATGACGTTATAGACGTATATACAGTTCCCTCCGAGAAGTAGGGTTCGACAGGCCAGGAATGTTGTCAAATATTGCACCCGAGATGTTAGGTTGCCTTAGGTTAGGATATATAACGTTATAGACGCATGTAATGTTACCACCGAGATGTAGGGTCCGACACGCCTGGAATGTTGTAGAATAATACATCCGAGATGTCAGGTTGCCTTAGGTTAGGATATATAACGTTATAGACGTATATACTGTTCCCTCCGAGAAGTAGGGTTCGACAGGCCAGGAATGTTGTCAAATATTGCATCCGAGATATTAGGTTGCCTTAGATTAGGATATATACCGTTATAGACGCATGTAATGTTACCACCGAGACGTAGGGACCGACACGCCTGGAATGTTGTCAAATGTTACATCCGAGATGTTAGGTTGCCTTAGGTTAGGATATATGACGTGATAGACGTATATACGGTTCCCGCCGAGAAGTAGGGTTCGACGGGCCAGGAATGTTGTCAAATATTGCATCCGAGATGTTAGGTCGCCTTAGGTTAGGATATATAACGTTATAGACGCATGTAATGTTACCACCGAGAAGTAGGGTTCGACAGGCCAGGAATGTTGTCAAATATTGCATCCGAGATGTTAGGTTGCCTCAGGTAAGAATATATGACATTATAGACGTATATACAGTTCCCTCCGAGAAGTAGGGTTCGACAGGCCAGGAATGTTGTCAAATATTGCATCCGAGATGTTTGGTTGCCTCAGGTAAGGATATATGACGTTATAGACGTATATACTGTTCCCTCCGAGAAGTAGGGTACGACAGGCCAGGAATGTTGCCAAATATTGCATCCGAGATGTTAGGTTGCCTTAGGTTAGGATATATAACGTTATAGACGCATGTAATGTTACCACCGAGACGTAGGGACCGACACGCCTGGAATGTTGTCAAATGTTACATCCGAGATGTTAGGTTGCCTTAGGTTAGGATATATGACGTTACAGACGTATATACTGTTCCCTCCGAGAAGTAGGGTTCGACAGGCCAGGAATGTTGTCAGATATTGCATCCGAGATGTTAGGTTGCCTTAGATTATGATATATACCGTTATAGACGCATATAATGTTCCCAGCGAGAAGTAGGGTCCGACACGCCTAGAAGGTTGTAGAATATTACATCCGAGATGTCAGGTTGCCTTAGGTTAGGATATATACCGTTATAGACATATATACTGTTCCCTCCGAGAAGTAGAGTTCGACAGGCCAGGAATGTTGTCAAATATTGCATCCGAGATGTTAAGTTGCCTTAGATTATGATATACACCGTTATAGACGTATATACTGTTCCCTCCGAGAAGTAGGGTTCGACAGGCCAGGAATGTTGTCAAATATTCCATCCGAGATGTTAGGTTGCCTTAGATTAGGATATACAACGTTATAGACGCATATAATGTTCCCACCGAGAAGTAGGGTCCGACACGCCTGGAATGTCGTCAAATGTTACATCCGAGATGTTAGGTTGCCTTAGGTTAGGATATATGACGTGATAGACGTATATACTGTTCCCTCCGAGAAGTAGGGTTCGACGGGCCAGGAATGTTGTCAAATATTGCATCCGAGATGTTAGGTCGCCTTAGGTTAGGATATATAACGTTATAGAGGCATGTAATGTTACCACCGAGACGTAGGGACCGACACGCCTGGAATGTTGTCAAATGTTACATCCGAGATGTTAGGTTGCCTCAGGTTAGGATATATGACGTTATAGACGTATATACGGTTCCCTCCGAGAAGTAGGGTTCGACGGGCCAGGAATGTTGTCAAATATTGCATCCGAGATGTTAGGTCGCCTTAGGTTAGGATATATAACGTTATAGACGCATGTAATGTTACCACCGAGACGTAGGGACCGACACGCCTGGAATGTTGTCAAATGTTACATCCGAGATGTTAGGTTGCCTTAGGTTAGGATATATGACGTTATAGACGTATATACTTTTCCCTCCGAGAAGTAGGGTTCGACAGGCCAGGAATGTTGTCAAATATTGCATCCGAGATGTTAGGTTGCCTTAGGTTAGGATATATAACGTTATAGACGCATGTAATGTTACCACCGAGACGTAGGGACCGACACGCCTGGAATGTTGTCAAATGTTACATCCGAGATGTTAGGTTGCCTTAGGTTAGGGTATATGACGTGATAGACGTATATACTGTTCCCTCCGAGAAGTAGGGTTCGACGGGCCAGGAATGTTGTCAAATATTGCATCCGAGATGTTAGGTCGCCTTAGGTTAGGATATATAACGTTATAGAGGCATGTAATGTTACCACCGAGACGTAGGGACCGACACGCCTGGAATGTTGTCAAATGTTACATCCGAGATGTTAGGTTGCCTTAGGTTAGGATATACGACGTTACAGACGTATATACTGTTCCCTCCGAGAAGTAGTGTTCGACAGGCCAGGAATGTTGTCAAATATTGCATCCGAGATGTTAGGTTGCCTTAGGTTAGGATATATAACGTTATAGACGCATGTAATTTTACCTCCGAGAAGTACGGTTCGACAGGCCAAGAATGTTGTCAAATATTGCATCCGAGATGTTAGGTTGCCTCAGGTAAGAATATATGACGTTATAGACGTATATACAGTTCCCTCCGAGAAGTAGGGTTCGACAGACCAGGAATGTTGTCAAATATTGCACCCGAGATGTTAGGTTGCCTTAGGTTAGGATATATAACGTTATAGACGCATGTAATGTTACCACCGAGACGTAGGGTCCGACACGCCTGGAATGTTGTAGAATAATACATCCGAGATGTCAGGTTGCCTTAGGTTAGGATATATAACGTTATAGACGTATATACTGTTCCCTCCGAGAAGTAGGGTTCGACAGGCCAGGAATGTTGTCAAATATTGCATCCGAGATATTAGGTTGCCTTAGATTAGGATATATACCGTTATAGACGCATGTAATGTTACCACCGAGACGTAGGGACCGACACGCCTGGAATGTTGTCAAATGTTACATCCGAGATGTTAGGTTGCCTCAGGTTAGGATATATGACGTTATAGACGTATATACTGTTCCCTCCGAGAAGTAGGGTTCGACGGGCCAGGAATGTTGTCAAATATTGCATCCGAGATGTTAGGTTGCCTTAGATTAGGATATATACCGTTATAGACGTATATACTGTTCCCTCCGAGAAGTAGGGTTCGACAGGCCAGGAATGCTGTCAAATATTGCATCCGAGATGTTTGGTTGCCTCAGGTAAGGGTATATGACGTTATAGACGTATATACTGTTCCCTCCGAGAAGTAGGGTTCGACAGGCCAGGAATGTTGCCAAATATTGCATCCGAGATGTTAGGTTGCCTTAGGTTAGGATATATAACGTTATAGACGCATGTAATGTTACCACCGAGACGTAGGGACCGACACGCCTGGAATGTTGTCAAATGTTACATCCGAGATGTTAGGTTGCCTCAGGTTAGGATATATGACGTTATAGACGTATATACGGTTCCCTCCGAGAAGTAGGGTTCGACGGGCCAGGAATGTTGTCAAATATTGCATCCGAGATGTTAGGTCGCCTTAGGTTAGGATATATAACGTTATAGACGCATGTAATGTTACCACCGAGACGTAGGGACCGACACGCCTGGAATGTTGTCAAATGTTACATCCGAGATGTTAGGTTGCCTTAGGTTAGGATATATGACGTTGTAGACGTATATACTTTTCCCTCCGAGAAGTAGGGTTCGACAGGCCAGGAATGTTGTCAAATATTGCATCCGAGATGTTAGGTTGCCTTAGGTTAGGATATATAACGTTATAGACGCATGTAATGTTACCACCGAGACGTAGGGACCGACACGCCTGGAATGTTGTCAAATGTTACATCCCAGATGTTAGGTTGCCTTAGGTTAGGGTATATGACGTGATAGACGTATATACTGTTCCCTCCGAGAAGTAGGGTTCGACGGGCCAGGAATGTTGTCAAATATTGCATCCGAGATGTTAGGTCGCCTTAGGTTAGGATATATAACGTTATAGAGGCATGTAATGTTACCACCGAGACGTAGGGACCGACACGCCTGGAATGTTGTCAAATGTTACATCCGAGATGTTAGGTTGCCTTAGGTTAGGATATACGACGTTACAGACGTATATACTGTTCCCTCCGAGAAGTAGTGTTCGACAGGCCAGGAATGTTGTCAAATATTGCATCCGAGATGTTAGGTTGCCTTAGGTTAGGATATATAACGTTATAGACGCATGTAATTTTACCTCCGAGAAGTACGGTTCGACAGGCCAAGAATGTTGTCAAATATTGCATCCGAGATGTTAGGTTGCCTCAGGTAAGAATATATGACGTTATAGACGTATATACAGTTCCCTCCGAGAAGTAGGGTTCGACAGGCCAGGAATGTTGTCAAATATTGCACCCGAGATGTTAGGTTGCCTTAGGTTAGGATATATAACGTTATAGACGCATGTAATGTTACCACCGAGACGTAGGGTCCGACACGCCTGGAATGTTGTAGAATAATACATCCGAGATGTCAGGTTGCCTTAGGTTAGGATATATAACGTTATAGACGTATATACTGTTCCCTCCGAGAAGTAGGGTTCGACAGGCCAGGAATGTTGTCAAATATTGCATCCGAGATATTAGGTTGCCTTAGATTAGGATATATACCGTTATAGACGCATGTAATGTTACCACCGAGACGTAGGGACCGACACGCCTGGAATGTTGTCAAATGTTACATCCGAGATGTTAGGTGGCCTTAGGTTAGGATATATGACGTGATAGACGTATATACGGTTCCCGCCGAGAAGTAGGGTTCGACGGGCCAGGAATGTTGTCAAATATTGCATCCGAGATGTTAGGTCGCCTTAGGTTAGGATATATAACGTTATAGACGCATGTAATGTTACCACCGAGAAGTAGGGTTCGACAGGCCAGGAATGTTGTCAAATATTGCATCCGAGATGTTAGGTTGCCTCAGGTAAGAATATATGACATTATAGACGTATATACAGTTCCCTCCGAGAAGTAGGGTTCGACAGGCCAGGAATGTTGTCAAATATTGCATCCGAGAAGTTTGGTTGCCTCAGGTAAGGATATATGACGTTATAGACGTATATACTGTTCCCTCCGAGAAGTAGGGTTCGACAGGCCAGGAATGTTGCCAAATATTGCATCCGAGATGTTAGGTTGCCTTAGGTTAGGATATATAACGTTATAGACGCATGTAATGTTACCACCGAGACGTAGGGACCGACACGCCTGGAATGTTGTCAAATGTTACATCCGAGATGTTAGGTTGCCTTAGGTTAGGATATATGACGTTACAGACGTATATACTGTTCCCTCCGAGAAGTAGGGTTCGACAGGCCAGGAATGTTGTCAGATATTGCATCCGAGATGTTAGGTTGCCTTGATTATGATATATACCGTTATAGACGCATATAATGTTCCCAGCGAGAAGTAGGGTCCGACACGCCTAGAAGGTTGTAGAATATTACATCCGAGATGTCAGGTTGCCTTAGGTTAGGATATATACCGTTATAGACATATATACTGTTCCCTCCGAGAAGTAGAGTTCGACAGGCCAGGAATGTTGTCAAATATTGCATCCGAGATGTTAAGTTGCCTTAGATTATGATATACACCGTTATAGACGTATATACTGTTCCCTCCGAGAAGTAGGGTTCGACAGGCCAGGAATGTTGTCAAATATTCCATCCGAGATGTTAGGTTGCCTTAGATTAGGATATACAACGTTATAGACGCATATAATGTTCCCACCGAGAAGTAGGGTCCGACACGCCTGGAATGTCGTCAAATGTTACATCCGAGATGTTAGGTTGCCTTAGGTTAGGATATATGACGTGATAGACGTATATACTGTTCCCTCCGAGAAGTAGGGTTCGACGGGCCAGGAATGTTGTCAAATATTGCATCCGAGATGTTAGGTCGCCTTAGGTTAGGATATATAACGTTATAGAGGCATGTAATGTTACCACCGAGACGTAGGGACCGACACGCCTGGAATGTTGTCAAATGTTACATCCGAGATGTTAGGTTGCCTCAGGTTAGGATATATGACGTTATAGACGTATATACGGTTCCCTCCGAGAAGTAGGGTTCGACGGGCCAGGAATGTTGTCAAATATTGCATCCGAGATGTTAGGTCGCCTTAGGTTAGGATATATAACGTTATAGACGCATGTAATGTTACCACCGAGACGTAGGGACCGACACGCCTGGAATGTTGTCAAATGTTACATCCGAGATGTTAGGTTGCCTTAGGTTAGGATATATGACGTTATAGACGTATATACTTTTCCCTCCGAGAAGTAGGTTTCGACAGGCCAGGAATGTTGTCAAATATTGCATCCGAGATGTTAGGTTGCCTTAGGTTAGGATATATAACGTTATAGACGCATGTAATGTTACCACCGAGACGTAGGGACCGACACGCCTGGAATGTTGTCAAATGTTACATCCGAGATGTTAGGTTGCCTTAGGTTAGGGTATATGACGTGATAGACGTATATACTGTTCCCTCCGAGAAGTAGGGTTCGACGGGCCAGGAATGTTGTCAAATATTGCATCCGAGATGTTAGGTCGCCTTAGGTTAGGATATATAACGTTATAGAGGCATGTAATGTTACCACCGAGACGTAGGGTCCGACACGCCTGGAATGTTGTAGAATAATACATCCGAGATGTCAGGTTGCCTTAGGTTAGGATATATAACGTTATAGACGTATATACTGTTCCCTCCGAGAAGTAGGGTTCGACAGGCCAGGAATGTTGTCAAATATTGCATCCGAGATAGTAGGTTGCCTTAGATTAGGATATATACCGTTATAGACGCATGTAATGTTACCACCGAGACGTAGGGACCGACACGCCTGGAATGTTGTCAAATGTTACATCCGAGATGTTAGGTTGCCTCAGGTTAGGATATATGACGTTATAGACGTATATACTGTTCCCTCCGAGAAGTAGGGTTCGACGGGCCAGGAATGTTGTCAAATATTGCATCCGAGATGTTAGGTTGCCTTAGATTAGGATATATACCGTTATAGACGTATATACTGTTCCCTCCGAGAAGTAGGGTTCGACAGGCCAGGAATGTTGTCAAATATTGCATCCGAGATGTTTGGTTGCCTCAGGTAAGGATATATGACGTTATAGACGTATATACTGTTCCCTCCGAGAAGTAGGGTTCGACAGGCCAGGAATGTTGCCAAATATTGCATCCGAGATGTTAGGTTGCCATAGGTTAGGATATATAACGTTATAGACGCATGTAATGTTACCACCGAGACGTAGGTACCGACACGCCTGGAATGTTGTCAAATGTTACATCCGAGATGTTAGGTTGCCTCAGGTTAGGATATATGACGTTATAGACGTATATACGGTTCCCGCCGAGAAGTAGGGTTCGACGGGCCAGGAATGTTGTCAAATATTGCATCCGAGATGTTAGGTCGCCTTAGGTTAGGATATATAACGTTATAGACGCATGTAATGTTACCACCGAGACGTAGGGACCGACACGCCTGGAATGTTGTCAAATGTTACATCCGAGATGTTAGGTTGCCTTAGGTTAGGATATATGACGTTATAGACGTATATACTTTTCCCTCCGAGAAGTAGGGTTCGACAGGCCAGGAATGTTGTCAAATATTGCATCCGAGATGTTAGGTTGCCTTAGGTTAGGATATATAACGTTATAGACGCATGTAATGTTACCACCGAGACGTAGGGACCGACACGCCTGGAATGTTGTCAAATGTTACATCCGAGATGTTAGGTTGCCTTAGGTTAGGATATATGACGTGATAGACGTATATACTGTTCCCTACGAGAAGTAGGGTTCGACGGGCCAGGAATGTTGTCAAATATTGCATCCGAGATGTTAGGTCGCCTTAGGTTAGGATATATAACGTTATAGAGGCATGTAATGTTACCACCGAGACGTAGGGACCGACACGCCTGGAATGTTGTCAAATGTTACATCCCGAGATGTTAGGTTGCCTTAGGTTAGGATATATGACGTTACAGACGTATATACTGTTCCCTCCGAGAAGTAGAGTTCGACAGGCCAGGAATGTTGTCAAATATTGCATCCGAGATGTTAGGTTGCCTTAGATTATGATATACACCGTTATAGACGTATATACTGTTCCCTCCGAGAACTAGGGTTCGACAGGCCAGGAATGTTGTGAAATATTCCATCCGAGATGTTAGGTTGCCTTAGATTAGGATATACAACGTTATAGACGCATATAATTTTCCCACCGAGAAGTAGGGTCCGACACGCCTGGAATGTCGTCAAATGTTACATCCGAGATGTTAGGTTGCCTTAGGTTAGGATATATGACGTGATAGACGTATATACTGTTCCCTCCGAGACGTAGGGTTCGACGGGCCAGGAATGTTGTCAAATATTGCATCCGAGATGTTAGGTCGCCTTAGGTTAGGATATATAACGTTATAGAGGCATGTAATGTTACCACCGAGACGTAGGGACCGACACGCCTGGAATGTTGTCAAATGTTACATCCGAGATGTTAGGTTGCCTCAGGTTAGGATATATGACGTTATAGACGTATATACGGTTCCCTCCGAGAAGTAGGGTTCGACGGGCCAGGAATGTTGTCAAATATTGCATCCGAGATGTTAGGTCGCCTTAGGTTAGGATATATAACGTTATAGACGCATGTAATGTTACCACCGAGACGTAGGGACCGACACGCCTGGAATGTTGTCAAATGTTACATCCGAGATGTTAGGTTGCCTTAGGTTAGGATATATGACGTTATAGACGTATATACTTTTCCCTCCGAGAAGTAGGGTTCGACAGGCCAGGAATGTTGTCAAATATTGCATCCGAGATGTTAGGTTGCCTTAGGTTAG
The DNA here is from genome assembly GCA_963969225.1 of Xylocopa violacea. Classification (NCBI taxonomy): domain Eukaryota; kingdom Metazoa; phylum Arthropoda; class Insecta; order Hymenoptera; family Apidae; genus Xylocopa; species Xylocopa violacea. Next base: position 8,808,495 of record CAXAJV010000004.1, on the reverse strand, counting down.
GATATATAACGTTATAGACGCATGTAATGTTACCACCGAGACGTAGGGACCGACACGCCTGGAATGTTGTCAAATGTTACATCCGAGATGTTAGGTTGCCTTAGGTTAGGGTATATGACGTGATAGACGTATATAATGTTCCCTCCGAGAAGTAGGGTTCGACGGGCCAGGAATGTTGTCAAATATTGCATCCGAGATGTTAGGTCGCCTTAGGTTAGGATATATAACGTTATAGAGGCATGTAATGTTACCACCGAGACGTAGGGACCGACACGCCTGGAATGTTGTCAAATGTTACATCCGAGATGTTAGGTTGCCTTAGGTTAGGATATACGACGTTACAGACGTATATACTGTTCCCTCCGAGAAGTAGTGTTCGACAGGCCAGGAATGTTGTCAAATATTGCATCCGAGATGTTAGGTTGCCTTAGGTTAGGATATATAACGTTATAGACGCATGTAATTTTACCTCCGAGAAGTACGGTTCGACAGGCCAAGAATGTTGTCAAATATTGCATCCGAGATGTTAGGTTGCCTCAGGTAAGAATATATGACGTTATAGACGTATATACAGTTCCCTCCGAGAAGTAGGGTTCGACAGGCCAGGAATGTTGTCAAATATTGCACCCGAGATGTTAGGTTGCCTTAGGTTAGGATATATAACGTTATAGACGCATGTAATGTTACCACCGAGACGTAGGGTCCGACACGCCTGGAATGTTGTAGAATAATACATCCGAGATGTCAGGTTGCCTTAGGTTAGGATATATAACGTTATAGACGTATATACTGTTCCCTCCGAGAAGTAGGGTTCGACAGGCCAGGAATGTTGTCAAATATTGCATCCGAGATATTAGGTTGCCTTAGATTAGGATATATACCGTTATAGACGCATGTAATGTTACCACCGAGACGTAGGGACCGACACGCCTGGAATGTTGTCAAATGTTACATCCGAGATGTTAGGTTGCCTCAGGTTAGGATATATGACGTTATAGACGTATATACTGTTCCCTCCGAGAAGTAGGGTTCGACGGGCCAGGAATGTTGTCAAATATTGCATCCGAGATGTTAGATTGCCTTAGATTAGGATATATACCGTTATAGACGTATATACTGTTCCCTCCGAGAAGTAGGGTTCGACAGGCCAGGAATGTTGTCAAATATTGCATCCGAGATGTTTGGTTGCCTCAGGTAAGGATATATGACGTTATAGACGTATATACTGTTCCCTCCGAGAAGTAGGGTTCGACAGGCCAGGAATGTTGCCAAATATTGCATCCGAGATGTTAGGTTGCCTTAGGTTAGGATATATAACGTTATAGACGCATGTAATGTTACCACCGAGACGTAGGGACCGACACGCCTGGAATGTTGTCAAATGTTACATCCGAGATGTTAGGTTGCCTCAGGTTAGGATATATGACGTTATAGACGTATATACGGTTCCCGCCGAGAAGTAGGGTTCGACGGGCCAGGAATGTTGTCAAATATTGCATCCGAGATGTTAGGTCGCCTTAGGTTAGGATATATAACGTTATAGACGCATGTAATGTTACCACCGAGACGTAGGGACCGACACGCCTGGAATGTTGTCAAATGTTACATCCGAGATGTTAGGTTGCCTTAGGTTAGGATATATGACGTTATAGACGTATATACTTTTCCCTCCGAGAAGTAGGGTTCGACAGGCCAGGAATGTTGTCAAATATTGCATCCGAGATGTTAGGTTGCCTTAGGTTAGGATATATAACGTTATAGACGCATGTAATGTTACCACCGAGACGTAGGGACCGACACGCCTGGAATGTTGTCAAATGTTACATCCGAGATGTTAGGTTGCCTTAGGTTAGGATATATGACGTGATAGACGTATATACTGTTCCCTACGAGAAGTAGGGTTCGACGGGCCAGGAATGTTGTCAAATATTGCATCCGAGATGTTAGGTCGCCTTAGGTTAGGATATATAACGTTATAGAGGCATGTAATGTTACCACCGAGACGTAGGGACCGACACGCCTGGAATGTTGTCAAATGTTACATCCCGAGATGTTAGGTTGCCTTAGGTTAGGATATATGACGTTACAGACGTATATACTGTTCCCTCCGAGAAGTAGTGTTCGACAGGCCAGGAATGTTGTCAAATATTGCATCCGAGATGTTAGGTTGCCTTAGATTAGGATATATACCGTTATAGACGTATATACTGTTCCCTCCGAGAAGTAGGGTTCGACAGGCCAGGAATGTTGTCAAATATTGCATCCGAGATGTTAGGTTGCCTCAGGTAAGAATATATGACATTATAGACGTATATAGAGTTCCCTCCGAGAAGTAGGGTTCGACAGGCCAGGAATGTTGTCAAATATTGCATCCGAGATGTTTGGTTGCCTCAGGTAAGGATATATGACGTTATAGACGTATATACTGTTCCCTCCGAGAAGTAGGGTTCGACAGGCCAGGAATGTTGCCAAATATTGCATCCGAGATGTTAGGTTGCCTTAGGTTAGGATATATAACGTTATAGACGCATGTAATGTTACCACCGAGACGTAGGGACCGACACGCCTGGAATGTTGTCAAATGTTACATCCGAGATGTTAGGTTGCCTTAGGTTAGGATATATGACGTTACAGACGTATATACTGTTCCCTCCGAGAAGTAGGGTTCGACAGGCCAGGAATGTTGTCAGATATTGCATCCGAGATGTTAGGTTGCCTTAGATTATGATATATACCGTTATAGACGCATATAATGTTCCCACCGAGAAGTAGGGTCCGACACGCCTAGAAGGTTGTAGAATATTACATCCGAGATGTCAGGTTGCCTTAGGTTAGGATATATACCGTTATAGACATATATACTGTTCCCTCCGAGAAGTAGAGTTCGACAGGCCAGGAATGTTGTCAAATATTGCATCCGAGATGTTAGGTTGCCTTAGATTATGATATACACCGTTATAGACGTATATACTGTTCCCTCCGAGAAGTAGGGTTCGACAGGCCAGGAATGTTGTCAAATATTCCATCCGAGATGTTAGGTTGCCTTAGATTAGGATATACAACGTTATAGACGCATATAATGTTCCCACCGAGAAGTAGGGTCCGACACGCCTGGAATGTCGTCAAATGTTACATCCGAGATGTTAGGTTGCCTTAGGTTAGGATATATGACGTGATAGACGTATATACTGTTCCCTCCGAGAAGTAGGGTCCGACACGCCTAGAAGGTTGTAGAATATTACATCCGAGATGTCAGGTTGCCTTAGGTTAGGATATATACCGTTATAGACATATATACTGTTCCCTCCGAGAAGTAGAGTTCGACAGGCCAGGAATGTTGTCAAATATTGCATCCGAGACGTTAGGTTGCCTTAGATTATGATATACACCGTTATAGACGTATATACTGTTCCCTCCGAGAAGTAGGGTTCGACAGGCCAGGAATGTTGTCAAATATTCCATCCGAGATGTTAGGTTGCCTTAGATTAGGATATACAACGTTATAGACGCATATAATGTTCCCACCGAGAAGTAGGGTCCGACACGCCTGGAATGTCGTCAAATGTTACATCCGAGATGTTAGGTTGCCTTAGGTTAGGATATATGACGTGATAGACGTATATACTGTTCCCTCCGAGAAGTAGGGTTCAACGGGCCAGGAATGTTGTCAAATATTGCATCCGAGATGTTAGGTCGCCTTAGGTTAGGATATATAACGTTATAGAGGCATGTAATGTTACCACCGAGACGTAGGGACTGACACGCCTGGAATGTTGTCAAATGTTACATCCCGAGATGTTAGGTTGCCTTAGGTTAAGATATATGACGTTACAGACGTATATACTGTTCCCTCCGAGAAGTAGTGTTCGACAGGCCAGGAATGTTGTCAAATATTGCATCCGAGATGTTAGGTTGCCTTAGATTAGGATATATACCGTTATAGACGTATATACTGTTCCCTCCGAGAAGTAGGGTTCGACAGGCCAGGAATGTTGTCAAATATTGCATCCGAGATGTTAGGTTGCCTCAGGTAAGAATATATGACATTATAGACGTATATACAGTTCCCTCCGAGAAGTAGGGTTCGACAGGCCAGGAATGTTGTCAAATATTGCATCCGAGATGTTAGGTTGCCTTAGGTTAGGATATATGACGTTACAGACGTATATACTGTTCCCTCCGAGAAGTAGGGTTCGACAGGCCAGGAATGTTGTCAGATATTGCATCCGAGATGTTAGGTTGCCTTAGATTATGATATATACCGTTATAGACGCATATAATGTTCCCACCGAGAAGTAGGGTCCGACACGCCTAGAAGGTTGTAGAATATTACATCCGAGATGTCAGGTTGCCTTAGGTTAGGATATATACCGTTATAGACATATATACTGTTCCCTCCGAGAAGTAGAGTTCGACAGGCCAGGAATGTTGTCAAATATTGCATCCGAGATGTTAGGTTGCCTTAGATTATGATATACACCGTTATAGACGTATATACTGTTCCCTCCGAGAAGTAGGGTTCGACAGGCCAGGAATGTTGTCAAATATTCCATCCGAGATGTTAGGTTGCCTTAGATTAGGATATACAACGTTATAGACGCATATAATGTTCCCACCGAGAAGTAGGGTCCGACACGCCTGGAATGTCGTCAAATGTTACATCCGAGATGTTAGGTTGCCTTAGGTTAGGATATATGACGTGATAGACGTATATACTGTTCCCTCCGAGAAGTAGGGTCCGACACGCCTAGAAGGTTGTAGAATATTACATCCGAGATGTCAGGTTGCCTTAGGTTAGGATATATACCGTTATAGACATATATACTGTTCCCTCCGAGAAGTAGAGTTCGACAGGCCAGGAATGTTGTCAAATATTGCATCCGAGATGTTAGGTTGCCTTAGATTATGATATACACCGTTATAGACGTATATACTGTTCCCTCCGAGAAGTAGGGTTCGACAGGCCTGGAATGTCGTCAAATGTTACATCCCGAGATGTTAGGTTGCCTTAGGTTAGGATATATGACGTTATAGACGTATATACTGTTCCCTCCGAGAAGTAGGGTTCGACAGGCCAGGAATGTTGTCAAATATTGCATCCGAGATGTTAGGTTGCCTCAGGTAAGAATATATGACATTATAGACGTATATACAGTTCCCTCCGAGAAGTAGGGTTCGACAGGCCAGGAATGTTGTCAAATATTGCATCCGAGATGTTAGGTTGCCTTAGGTTAGGATATATAACGTTATAGACGTATATACTGTTCCCTCCGAGAAGTAGGGTTCGACAGGCCAGGAATGTTGTCAGATATTGCATCCGAGATGTTAGGTTGCCTTAGGTTAGGATATATGACGTTACAGACGTATATACTGTTCCCTCCGAGAAATAGGGTTCGACAGGCCAGGAATGTTGTCAGATATTGCATCCGAGATGTTAGGTTGCCTTAGATTATGATATATACCGTTATAGACGCATATAATGTTCCCACCGAGAAGTAGGGTTCGACAGGCCAGGAATGTTGTCAAATATTGCATCCGAGATGTTTGGTTGCCTCAGGTAAGGATATATGACGTTATAGACGTATATACTGTTCCCTCCGAGAAGTAGGGTTCGACAGGCCAGGAATGTTGCCAAATATTGCATCCGAGATGTTAGGTTGCCTTAGGTTAGGATATATAACGTTATAGACGCATGTAATGTTACCACCGAGACGTAGGGACCGACACGCCTGGAATGTTGTCAAATGTTACATCCGAGATGTTAGGTTGCCTTAGGTTAGGATATATGACGTTACAGACGTATATACTGTTCCCTCCGAGAAGTAGGGTTCGACAGGCCAGGAATGTTGTCAGATATTGCATCCGAGATGTTAGGTTGCCTTAGATTATGATATATACCGTTATAGACGCATATAATGTTCCCACCGAGAAGTAGGGTCCGACACGCCTAGAAGTTTGTAGAATATTACATCCGAGATGTCAGGTTGCCTTAGGTTAGGATATATACCGTTATAGACATATATACTGTTCCCTCCGAGAAGGAGAGTTCGACAGGCCAGGAATGTTGTCAAATATTGCATCCGAGATGTTAGGTTGCCTTAGATTATGATATACACCGTTATAGACGTATATACTGTTCCCTCCGAGAAGTAGGGTTCGACAGGCCAGGAATGTTGTCAAATATTCCATCCGAGATGTTAGGTTGCCTTAGATTAGGATATACAACGTTATAGACGCATATAATGTTCCCACCGAGAAGTAGGGTCCGACACGCCTGGAATGTCGTCAAATGTTACATCCGAGATGTTAGGTTGCCTTAGGTTAGGATATATGACGTGATAGACGTATATACTGTTCCCTCCGAGAAGTAGGGTTCGACGGGCCAGGAATGTTGTCAAATATTGCGTCCGAGATGTTAGGTCGCCTTAGGTTAGGATATATGACGTTATAGAGGCATGTAATGTTACCACCGAGACGTAGGGACCGACATGCCTGGAATGTTGTCAAATGGTACATCCGAGATGTTAGGTTGCCTTAGGTTAGGATATATGACGTTACAGACGTATATACTGTTCCCTCCGAGAAGTAGTGTTCGACAGGCCAGGAATGTTGTCAAATATTGCATCCGAGATGTTAGGTTGCCTTAGGTTAGGATATATAACGTTATAGACGCATGTAATGTTACCTCCGAGAAGTACGGTTCGACAGGCCAAGAATGTTGTCAAATATTGCATCCGAGATGTTAGGTTGCCTCAGGTAAGAATATATGACGTTATAGACGTATATACAGTTCCCTCCGAGAAGTAGGGTTCGACAGGCCAGGAATGTTGTCAAATATTGCACCCGAGATGTAGGGTTGCCTTAAGTTAGGATATATAACGTTATAGACGCATGTAATGTTACCACCGAGACGTAGGGTCCGACACGCCTGGAATGTTGTAGAATAATACATCCGAGATGTCAGGTTGCCTTAGGTTAGGATATATAACGTTATAGACGTATATACTGTTCCCTCCGAGAAGTAGGGTTCGACGGGCCAGGAATGTTGTCAAATATTGCATCCGAGATGTTAGGTCGCCTTAGGTTAGGATATATAACGTTATAGAGGCATGTAATGTTACCACCGAGACGTAGGGACCGACACGCCTGGAATGTTGTCAAATGTTACATCCGAGATGTTAGGTTGCCTTAGGTTAGGATATACGACGTTACAGACGTATATACTGTTCCCTCCGAGAAGTAGTGTTCGACAGGCCAGGAATGTTGTCAAATATTGCATCCGAGATGTTAGGTTGCCTTAGGTTAGGATATATAACGTTATAGACGCATGTAATTTTACCTCCGAGAAGTACGGTTCGACAGGCCAAGAATGTTGTCAAATATTGCATCCGAGATGTTAGGTTGCCTCAGGTAAGAATATATGACGTTATAGACGTATATACAGTTCCCTCCGAGAAGTAGGGTTCGACAGGCCAGGAATGTTGTCAAATATTGCACCCGAGATGTTAGGTTGCCTTAGGTTAGGATATATAACGTTATAGACGCATGTAATGTTACCACCGAGACGTAGGGTCCGACACGCCTGGAATGTTGTAGAATAATACATCCGAGATGTCAGGTTGCCTTAGGTTAGGATATATAACGTTATAGACGTATATACTGTTCCCTCCGAGAAGTAGGGTTCGACAGGCCAGGAATGTTGTCAAATATTGCATCCGAGATATTAGGTTGCCTTAGATTAGGATATATACCGTTATAGACGCATGTAATGTTACCACCGAGACGTAGGGACCGACACGCCTGGAATGTTGTCAAATGTTACATCCGAGATGTTAGGTTGCCTCAGGTTAGGATATATGACGTTATAGACGTATATACTGTTCCCTCCGAGAAGTAGGGTTCGACGGGCCAGGAATGTTGTCAAATATTGCATCCGAGATGTTAGGTTGCCTTAGATTAGGATATATACCGTTATAGACGTATATACTGTTCCCTCCGAGAAGTAGGGTTCGACAGGCCAGGAATGTTGTCAAATATTGCATCCGAGATGTTTGGTTGCCTCAGGTAAGGATATATGACGTTATAGACGTATATACTGTTCCCTCCGAGAAGTAGGGTTCGACAGGCCAGGAATGTTGCCAAATATTGCATCCGAGATGTTAGGTTGCCTTAGGTTAGGATATATAACGTTATAGACGCATGTAATGTTACCACCGAGACGTAGGGACCGACACGCCTGGAATGTTGTCAAATGTTACATCCGAGATGTTAGGTTGCCTTAGGTTAGGATATACGACGTTACAGACGTATATACTGTTCCCTCCGAGAAGTAGTGTTCGACAGGCCAGGAATGTTGTCAAATATTGCATCCGAGATGTTAGGTTGCCTTAGGTTAGGATATATAACGTTATAGACGCATGTAATTTTACCTCCGAGAAGTACGGTTCGACAGGCCAAGAATGTTGTCAAATATTGCATCCGAGATGTTAGGTTGCCTCAGGTAAGAATATATGACGTTATAGACGTATATACAGTTCCCTCCGAGAAGTAGGGTTCGACAGGCCAGGAATGTTGTCAAATATTGCACCCGAGATGTTAGGTTGCCTTAGGTTAGGATATATAACGTTATAGACGCATGTAATGTTACCACCGAGACGTAGGGTCCGACACGCCTGGAATGTTGTAGAATAATACATCCGAGATGTCAGGTTGCCTTAGGTTAGGATATATAACGTTATAGACGTATATACTGTTCCCTCCGAGAAGTAGGGTTCGACAGGCCAGGAATGTTGTCAAATATTGCATCCGAGATATTAGGTTGCCTTAGATTAGGATATATACCGTTATAGACGCATGTAATGTTACCACCGAGACGTAGGGACCGACACGCCTGGAATGTTGTCAAATGTTACATCCGAGATGTTAGGTTGCCTCAGGTTAGGATATATGACGTTATAGACGTATATACTGTTCCCTCCGAGAAGTAGGGTTCGACGGGCCAGGAATGTTGTCAAATATTGCATCCGAGATGTTAGGTTGCCTTAGATTAGGATATATACCGTTATAGACGTATATACTGTTCCCTCCGAGAAGTAGGGTTCGACAGGCCAGGAATGTTGTCAAATATTGCATCCGAGATGTTTGGTTGCCTCAGGTAAGGATATATGACGTTATAGACGTATATACTGTTCCCTCCGAGAAGTAGGGTTCGACAGGCCAGGAATGTTGCCAAATATTGCATCCGAGGTGTTAGGTTGCCTTAGGTTAGGATATATAACGTTATAGACGCATGTAATGTTACCACCGAGACGTAGGGACCGACACGCCTGGAATGTTGTCAAATGTTACATCCGAGATGTTAGGTTGCCTCAGGTTAGGATATATGACGTTATAGACGTATATACGGTTCCCGCCGAGAAGTAGGGTTCGACGGGCCAGGAATGTTGTCAAATATTGCATCCGAGATGTTAGGTCGCCTTAGGTTAGGATATATAACGTTATAGACGCATGTAATGTTACCACCGAGACGTAGGGACCGACACGCCTGGAATGTTGTCAAATGTTACATCCCGAGATGTTAGGTTGCCTTAGGTTAGGATATATGACGTTACAGACGTATATACTGTTCCCTCCGAGAAGTAGTGTTCGACAGGCCAGGAATGTTGTCAAATATTGCATCCGAGATGTTAGGTTGCCTTAGATTAGGTTATATACCGTTATAGACGTATATACTGTTCCCTCCGAGAAGTAGGGTTCGACAGGCCAGGAATGTTGTCAAATATTGCATCCGAGATGTTAGGTTGCCTCAGGTAAGAATATATGACATTATAGACGTATATACAGTTCCCTCCGAGAAGTAGGGTTCGACAGGCCAGGAATGTTGTCAAATATTGCATCCGAGATGTTTGGTTCCTCAGGTAAGGATATATGACGTTATAGACGTATATACTGTTCCCTCCGAGAAGTAGGGTTCGACAGGCCAGGAATGTTGCCAAATATTGCATCCGAGATGTTAGGTTGCCTTAGGTTAGGATATATAACGTTATAGACGCATGTAATGTTACCACCGAGACGTAGGGACCGACACGCCTGGAATGTTGTCAAATGTTACATCCCAGATGTTAGGTTGCCTTAGGTTAGGATATATGACGTTACAGACGTATATACTGTTCCCTCCGAGAAGTAGGGTTCGACAGGCCAGGAATGTTGTCAGATATTGCATCCGAGATGTTAGGTTGCCTTAGATTATGATATATACCGTTATAGACGCATATAATGTTCCCACCGAGAAGTAGGGTCCGACACGCCTAGAAGGTTGTAGAATATTACATCCGAGATGTCAGGTTGCCTTAGGTTAGGATATATACCGTTATAGACATATATACTGTTCCCTCCGAGAAGTAGAGTTCGACAGGCCAGGAATGTTGTCAAATATTCCATCCGAGATGTTAGGTTGCCTTAGATTAGGATATACAACGTTATAGACGCATATAATGTTCCCACCGAGAAGTAGGGTCCGACACGCCTGGAATGTCGTCAAATGTTACATCCGAGATGTTAGGTTGCCTTAGGTTAGGATATATGACGTGATAGACGTATATACTGTTCCCTCCGAGAAGTAGGGTTCGACGGGCCAGGAATGTTGTCAAATATTGCATCCGAGATGTTAGGTCGCCTTAGGTTAGGATATATAACGTTATAGAGGCATGTAATGTTACCACCGAGACGTAGGGACCGACACGCCTGGAATGTTGTCAAATATTGCATCCGAGATGTTAGGTTGCCTCAGGTAAGAATATATGACGTTATAGACGTATATACAGTTCCCTCCGAGAAGTAGGGTTCGACAGGCCAGGAATGTTGTCAAATATTGCACCCGAGATGTAGGGTTGCCTTAAGTTAGGATATATAACGTTATAGACGCATGTAATGTTACCACCGAGACGTAGGGTCCGACACGCCTGGAATGTTGTAGAATAATACATCCGAGATGTCAGGTTGCCTTAGGTTAGGATATATAACGTTATAGACGTATATACTGTTCCCTCCGAGAAGTAGGGTTCGACGGGCCAGGAATGTTGTCAAATATTGCATCCGAGATGTTAGGTCGCCTTAGGTTAGGATATATAACGTTATAGAGGCATGTAATGTTACCACCGAGACGTAGGGACCGACACGCCTGGAATGTTGTCAAATGTTACATCCGAGATGTTAGGTTGCCTTAGGTTAGGATATACGACGTTACAGACGTATATACTGTTCCCTCCGAGAAGTAGTGTTCGACAGGCCAGGAATGTTGTCAAATATTGCATCCGAGATGTTAGGTTGCCTTAGGTTAGGATATATAACGTTATAGACGCATGTAATTTTACCTCCGAGAAGTACGGTTCGACAGGCCAAGAATGTTGTCAAATATTGCATCCGAGATGTTAGGTTGCCTCAGGTAAGAATATATGACGTTATAGACGTATATACAGTTCCCTCCGAGAAGTAGGGTTCGACAGGCCAGGAATGTTGTCAAATATTGCACCCGAGATGTTAGGTTGCCTTAGGTTAGGATATATAACGTTATAGACGCATGTAATGTTACCACCGAGACGTAGGGTCCGACACGCCTGGAATGTTGTAGAATAATACATCCGAGATGTCAGGTTGCCTTAGGTTAGGATATATAACGTTATAGACGTATATACTGTTCCCTCCGAGAAGTAGGGTTCGACAGGCCAGGAATGTTGTCAAATATTGCATCCGAGATATTAGGTTGCCTTAGATTAGGATATATACCGTTATAGACGCATGTAATGTTACCACCGAGACGTAGGGACCGACACGCCTGGAATGTTGTCAAATGTTACATCCGAGATGTTAGGTTGCCTCAGGTTAGGATATATGACGTTATAGACGTATATACTGTTCCCTCCGAGAAGTAGGGTTCGACGGGCCAGGAATGTTGTCAAATATTGCATCCGAGATGTTAGGTTGCCTTAGATTAGGATATATACCGTTATAGACGTATATACTGTTCCCTCCGAGAAGTAGGGTTCGACAGGCCAGGAATGTTGTCAAATATTGCATCCGAGATGTTTGGTTGCCTCAGGTAAGGATATATGACGTTATAGACGTATATACTGTTCCCTCCGAGAAGTAGGGTTCGACAGGCCAGGAATGTTGCCAAATATTGCATCCGAGATGTTAGGTTGCCTTAGGTTAGGATATATAACGTTATAGACGCATGTAATGTTACCACCGAGACGTAGGGACCGACACGCCTGGAATGTTGTCAAATGTTACATCCGAGATGTTAGGTTGCCTTAGGTTAGGATATACGACGTTACAGACGTATATACTGTTCCCTCCGAGAAGTAGTGTTCGACAGGCCAGGAATGTTGTCAAATATTGCATCCGAGATGTTAGGTTGCCTTAGGTTAGGATATATAACGTTATAGACGCATGTAATTTTACCTCCGAGAAGTACGGTTCGACAGGCCAAGAATGTTGTCAAATATTGCATCCGAGATGTTAGGTTGCCTCAGGTAAGAATATATGACGTTATAGACGTATATACAGTTCCCTCCGAGAAGTAGGGTTCGACAGGCCAGGAATGTTGTCAAATATTGCACCCGAGATGTTAGGTTGCCTTAGGTTAGGATATATAACGTTATAGACGCATGTAATGTTACCACCGAGACGTAGGGTCCGACACGCCTGGAATGTTGTAGAATAATACATCCGAGATGTCAGGTTGCCTTAGGTTAGGATATATAACGTTATAGACGTATATACTGTTCCCTCCGAGAAGTAGGGTTCGACAGGCCAGGAATGTTGTCAAATATTGCATCCGAGATATTAGGTTGCCTTAGATTAGGATATATACCGTTATAGACGCATGTAATGTTACCACCGAGACGTAGGGACCGACACGCCTGGAATGTTGTCAAATGTTACATCCGAGATGTTAGGTTGCCTCAGGTTAGGATATATGACGTTATAGACGTATATACTGTTCCCTCCGAGAAGTAGGGTTCGACGGGCCAGGAATGTTGTCAAATATTGCATCCGAGATGTTAGGTTGCCTTAGATTAGGATATATACCGTTATAGACGTATATACTGTTCCCTCCGAGAAGTAGGGTTCGACAGGCCAGGAATGTTGTCAAATATTGCATCCGAGATGTTTGGTTGCCTCAGGTAAGGATATATGACGTTATAGACGTATATACTGTTCCCTCCGAGAAGTAGGGTTCGACAGGCCAGGAATGTTGCCAAATATTGCATCCGAGGTGTTAGGTTGCCTTAGGTTAGGATATATAACGTTATAGACGCATGTAATGTTACCACCGAGACGTAGGGACCGACACGCCTGGAATGTTGTCAAATGTTACATCCGAGATGTTAGGTTGCCTCAGGTTAGGATATATGACGTTATAGACGTATATACGGTTCCCGCCGAGAAGTAGGGTTCGACGGGCCAGGAATGTTGTCAAATATTGCATCCGAGATGTTAGGTCGCCTTAGGTTAGGATATATAACGTTATAGACGCATGTAATGTTACCACCGAGACGTAGGGACCGACACGCCTGGAATGTTGTCAAATGTTACATCCCGAGATGTTAGGTTGCCTTAGGTTAGGATATATGACGTTACAGACGTATATACTGTTCCCTCCGAGAAGTAGTGTTCGACAGGCCAGGAATGTTGTCAAATATTGCATCCGAGATGTTAGGTTGCCTTAGATTAGGTTATATACCGTTATAGACGTATATACTGTTCCCTCCGAGAAGTAGGGTTCGACAGGCCAGGAATGTTGTCAAATATTGCATCCGAGATGTTAGGTTGCCTCAGGTAAGAATATATGACATTATAGACGTATATACAGTTCCCTCCGAGAAGTAGGGTTCGACAGGCCAGGAATGTTGTCAAATATTGCATCCGAGATGTTTGGTTCCTCAGGTAAGGATATATGACGTTATAGACGTATATACTGTTCCCTCCGAGAAGTAGGGTTCGACAGGCCAGGAATGTTGCCAAATATTGCATCCGAGATGTTAGGTTGCCTTAGGTTAGGATATATAACGTTATAGACGCATGTAATGTTACCACCGAGACGTAGGGACCGACACGCCTGGAATGTTGTCAAATGTTACATCCCAGATGTTAGGTTGCCTTAGGTTAGGATATATGACGTTACAGACGTATATACTGTTCCCTCCGAGAAGTAGGGTTCGACAGGCCAGGAATGTTGTCAGATATTGCATCCGAGATGTTAGGTTGCCTTAGATTATGATATATACCGTTATAGACGCATATAATGTTCCCACCGAGAAGTAGGGTCCGACACGCCTAGAAGGTTGTAGAATATTACATCCGAGATGTCAGGTTGCCTTAGGTTAGGATATATACCGTTATAGACATATATACTGTTCCCTCCGAGAAGTAGAGTTCGACAGGCCAGGAATGTTGTCAAATATTCCATCCGAGATGTTAGGTTGCCTTAGATTAGGATATACAACGTTATAGACGCATATAATGTTCCCACCGAGAAGTAGGGTCCGACACGCCTGGAATGTCGTCAAATGTTACATCCGAGATGTTAGGTTGCCTTAGGTTAGGATATATGACGTGATAGACGTATATACTGTTCCCTCCGAGAAGTAGGGTTCGACGGGCCAGGAATGTTGTCAAATATTGCATCCGAGATGTTAGGTCGCCTTAGGTTAGGATATATAACGTTATAGAGGCATGTAATGTTACCACCGAGACGTAGGGACCGACACGCCTGGAATGTTGTCAAATGTTACATCCCGAGATGTTAGGTTGCCGTAGGTTAGGATATATGACGTTACAGACGTATATACTGTTCCCTCCGAGAAGTAGTGTTCGACAGGCCAGGAATGTTGTCAAATATTGCATCCGAGATGTTAGGTTGCCTTAGATTAGGATATATACCGTTATAGACGTATATACTGTTCCCTCCGAGAAGTAGGGTTCGACAGGCCAGGAATGTTGTCAAATATTGCATCCGAGATGTTAGGTTGCCTCAGGTAAGAATATATGACATTATCGACGTATATACAGTTCCCTCCGAGAAGTAGGGTTCGACAGGCCATGAATGTTGTCAAATATTGCATCCGAGATGTTAGGTTGCCTTAGGTTAGGATATATAACGTTATAGACGTATATACTGTTCCCTCCGAGAAGTAGGGTTCGACAGGCCAGGAATGTTGTCAAATATTGCATCCGAGATGTTAGGTTACCTTAGATTATGATATGCACCGTTATAGACGTATATACTGTTCCCTCCGAGAAGTAGGGTTCGACAGGCCAGGAATGTTGTCAAATATTGCATCCGAGATGTTAGGTTGCCTTAGATTAGGATATACAACGTTATAGACGCATATAATGTTCCCACCGAGAAGTAGGGTCCGACACGCCTGGAATGTCGTCAAATGTTACATCCGAGATGTTAGGTTGCCTCAGGTTAGGATATATGACGTTATAGACGTATATACGGTTCCCTCCGAGAAGTAGGGTTCGACGGGCCAGGAATGTTGTCAAATATTGCATCCGAGATGTTAGGTCGCCTCAGGTTAGGATATATAACGTTATAGACGCATGTAATGTTACCACCGAGACGTAGGGACCGACACGCCTGGAATGTTGTCAAATGTTACATCCGAGATGTTAGGTTGCCTTAGGTTAGGATATATGACGTTACAGACGTATATACTTTTCCCTCCGAGAAGTAGGGTTCGACAGGCCAGGAATGTTGTCAAATATTGCATACGAGATGTTAGGTTGCCTTAGGTTAGGATATATAACGTTATAGACGCATGTAATGTTACCACCGAGACGTAGGGACCGACACGCCTGGAATGTTGTCAAATGTTACATCCGAGATGTTAGGTTGCCTTAGGTTAGGATATATGACGTTACAGACGTATATACTGTTCCCTCCGAGAAATAGGGTTCGACAGGCCAGGAATGTTGTCAGATATTGCATCCGAGATGTTAGGTTGCCTTAGATTATGATATATACCGTTATAGACGCATATAATGTTCCCACCGAGAAGTAGGGTCCGACACGCCTAGAAGGTTGTAGAATATTACATCCGAGATGTCATTTTGCCTTAGGTTAGGATATATACCGTTATAGACATATATACTGTTCCCTCCGAGAAGTAGGGTTCGACAGGCCAGGAATGTTGCCAAATATTGCATCCGAGATGTTAGGTTGCCTTAGGTTAGGATATATAACGTTATAGACGCATGTAATGTTACCACCGAGACGTAGGGACCGACACGCCTGGAATGTTGTCAAATGTTACATCCGAGATGTTAGGTTGCCTTAGGTTAGGATATATGACGTTACAGACGTATATACTGTTCCCTCCGAGAAGTAGGGTTCGACAGGCCAGGAATGTTGTCAGATATTGCATCCGAGATGTTAGGTTGCCTTAGATTATGATATATACCGTTATAGACGCATATAATGTTCCCACCGAGAAGTAGGGTCCGACACGCCTAGAAGGTTGTAGAATATTACATCCGAGATGTCAGGTTGCCTTAGGTTAGGATATATACCGTTATAGACATATATACTGTTCCCTCCGAGAAGGAGAGTTCGACAGGCCAGGAATGTTGTCAAATATTGCATCCGAGATGTTAGGTTGCCTTAGATTATGATATACACCGTTATAGACGTATATACTGTTCCCTCCGAGAAGTAGGGTTCGACAGGCCAGGAATGTTGTCAAATATTCCATCCGAGATGTTAGGTTGCCTTAGATTAGGATATACAACGTTATAGACGCATATAATGTTCCCACCGAGAAGTAGGGTCCGACACGCCTGGAATGTCGTCAAATGTTACATCCGAGATGTTAGGTTGCCTTAGGTTAGGATATATGACGTGATAGACGTATATACTGTTCCCTCCGAGAAGTAGGGTTCGACGGGCCAGGAATGTTGTCAAATATTGCGTCCGAGATGTTAGGTCGCCTTAGGTTAGGATATATAACGTTATAGAGGCATGTAATGTTACCACCGAGACGTAGGGACCGACATGCCTGGAATGTTGTCAAATGGTACATCCGAGATGTTAGGTTGCCTTAGGTTAGGATATATGACGTTACAGACGTATATACTGTTCCCTCCGAGAAGTAGTGTTCGACAGGCCAGGAATGTTGTCAAATATTGCATCCGAGATGTTAGGTTGCCTTAGGTTAGGATATATAACGTTATAGACGCATGTAATGTTACCTCCGAGAAGTACGGTTCGACAGGCCAAGAATGTTGTCAAATATTGCATCCGAGATGTTAGGTTGCCTCAGGTAAGAATATATGACGTTATAGACGTATATACAGTTCCCTCCGAGAAGTAGGGTTCGACAGGCCAGGAATGTTGTCAAATATTGCACCCGAGATGTAGGGTTGCCTTAAGTTAGGATATATAACGTTATAGACGCATGTAATGTTACCACCGAGACGTAGGGTCCGACACGCCTGGAATGTTGTAGAATAATACATCCGAGATGTCAGGTTGCCTTAGGTTAGGATATATAACGTTATAGACGTATATACTGTTCCCTCCGAGAAGTAGGGTTCGACGGGCCAGGAATGTTGTCAAATATTGCATCCGAGATGTTAGGTCGCCTTAGGTTAGGATATATAACGTTATAGAGGCATGTAATGTTACCACCGAGACGTAGGGACCGACACGCCTGGAATGTTGTCAAATGTTACATCCGAGATGTTAGGTTGCCTTAGGTTAGGATATACGACGTTACAGACGTATATACTGTTCCCTCCGAGAAGTAGTGTTCGACAGGCCAGGAATGTTGTCAAATATTGCATCCGAGATGTTAGGTTGCCTTAGGTTAGGATATATAACGTTATAGACGCATGTAAGTTTACCTCCGAGAAGTACGGTTCGACAGGCCAAGAATGTTGTCAAATATTGCATCCGAGATGTTAGGTTGCCTCAGGTAAGAATATATGACGTTATAGACGTATATACAGTTCCCTCCGAGAAGTAGGGTTCGACAGGCCAGGAATGTTGTCAAATATTGCACCCGAGATGTTAGGTTGCCTTAGGTTAGGATATATAACGTTATAGACGCATGTAATGTTACCACCGAGACGTAGGGTCCGACACGCCTGGAATGTTGTAGAATAATACATCCGAGATGTCAGGTTGCCTTAGGTTAGGATATATAACGTTATAGACGTATATACTGTTCCCTCCGAGAAGTAGGGTTCGACAGGCCAGGAATGTTGTCAAATATTGCATCCGAGATATTAGGTTGCCTTAGATTAGGATATATACCGTTATAGACGCATGTAATGTTACCACCGAGACGTAGGGACCGACACGCCTGGAATGTTGTCAAATGTTACATCCGAGATGTTAGGTTGCCTCAGGTTAGGATATATGACGTTATAGACGTATATACTGTTCCCTCCGAGAAGTAGGGTTCGACGGGCCAGGAATGTTGTCAAATATTGCATCCGAGATGTTAGGTTGCCTTAGATTAGGATATATACCGTTATAGACGTATATACTGTTCCCTCCGAGAAGTAGGGTTCGACAGGCCAGGAATGTTGTCAAATATTGCATCCGAGATGTTTGGTTGCCTCAGGTAAGGATATATGACGTTATAGACGTATATACTGTTCCCTCCGAGAAGTAGGGTTCGACAGGCCAGGAATGTTGCCAAATATTGCATCCGAGATGTTAGGTTGCCTTAGGTTAGGATATATAACGTTATAGACGCATGTAATGTTACCACCGAGACGTAGGGACCGACACGCCTGGAATGTTGTCAAATGTTACATCCGAGATGTTAGGTTGCCTTAGGTTAGGATATACGACGTTACAGACGTATATACTGTTCCCTCCGAGAAGTAGTGTTCGACAGGCCAGGAATGTTGTCAAATATTGCATCCGAGATGTTAGGTTGCCTTAGGTTAGGATATATAACGTTATAGACGCATGTAATTTTACCTCCGAGAAGTACGGTTCGAC
Source organism: Xylocopa violacea (assembly GCA_963969225.1). Classification (NCBI taxonomy): domain Eukaryota; kingdom Metazoa; phylum Arthropoda; class Insecta; order Hymenoptera; family Apidae; genus Xylocopa; species Xylocopa violacea. The sequence goes on along the minus strand of CAXAJV010000004.1, from coordinate 8,789,471 downwards.
AGGCCAAGAATGTTGTCAAATATTGCATCCGAGATGTTAGGTTGCCTCAGGTAAGAATATATGACGTTATAGACGTATATACAGTTCCCTCCGAGAAGTAGGGTTCGACAGGCCAGGAATGTTGTCAAATATTGCACCCGAGATGTTAGGTTGCCTTAGGTTAGGATATATAACGTTATAGACGCATGTAATGTTACCACCGAGACGTAGGGTCCGACACGCCTGGAATGTTGTAGAATAATACATCCGAGATGTCAGGTTGCCTTAGGTTAGGATATATAACGTTATAGACGTATATACTGTTCCCTCCGAGAAGTAGGGTTCGACAGGCCAGGAATGTTGTCAAATATTGCATCCGAGATATTAGGTTGCCTTAGATTAGGATATATACCGTTATAGACGCATGTAATGTTACCACCGAGACGTAGGGACCGACACGCCTGGAATGTTGTCAAATGTTACATCCGAGATGTTAGGTTGCCTCAGGTTAGGATATATGACGTTATAGACGTATATACTGTTCCCTCCGAGAAGTAGGGTTCGACGGGCCAGGAATGTTGTCAAATATTGCATCCGAGATGTTAGGTTGCCTTAGATTAGGATATATACCGTTATAGACGTATATACTGTTCCCTCCGAGAAGTAGGGTTCGACAGGCCAGGAATGTTGTCAAATATTGCATCCGAGATGTTTGGTTGCCTCAGGTAAGGATATATGACGTTATAGACGTATATACTGTTCCCTCCGAGAAGTAGGGTTCGACAGGCCAGGAATGTTGCCAAATATTGCATCCGAGGTGTTAGGTTGCCTTAGGTTAGGATATATAACGTTATAGACGCATGTAATGTTACCACCGAGACGTAGGGACCGACACGCCTGGAATGTTGTCAAATGTTACATCCGAGATGTTAGGTTGCCTCAGGTTAGGATATATGACGTTATAGACGTATATACGGTTCCCGCCGAGAAGTAGGGTTCGACGGGCCAGGAATGTTGTCAAATATTGCATCCGAGATGTTAGGTCGCCTTAGGTTAGGATATATAACGTTATAGACGCATGTAATGTTACCACCGAGACGTAGGGACCGACACGCCTGGAATGTTGTCAAATGTTACATCCCGAGATGTTAGGTTGCCTTAGGTTAGGATATATGACGTTACAGACGTATATACTGTTCCCTCCGAGAAGTAGTGTTCGACAGGCCAGGAATGTTGTCAAATATTGCATCCGAGATGTTAGGTTGCCTTAGATTAGGATATATACCGTTATAGACGTATATACTGTTCCCTCCGAGAAGTAGGGTTCGACAGGCCAGGAATGTTGTCAAATATTGCATCCGAGATGTTAGGTTGCCTCAGGTAAGAATATATGACATTATAGACGTATATACAGTTCCCTCCGAGAAGTAGGGTTCGACAGGCCAGGAATGTTGTCAAATATTGCATCCGAGATGTTAGGTTGCCTTAGGTTAGGATATATGACGTTACAGACGTATATACTGTTCCCTCCGAGAAGTAGGGTTCGACAGGCCAGGAATGTTGTCAGATATTGCATCCGAGATGTTAGGTTGCCTTAGATTATGATATATACCGTTATAGACGCATATAATGTTCCCACCGAGAAGTAGGGTCCGACACGCCTAGAAGGTTGTAGAATATTACATCCGAGATGTCAGGTTGCCTTAGGTTAGGATATATACCGTTATAGACATATATACTGTTCCCTCCGAGAAGTAGAGTTCGACAGGCCAGGAATGTTGTCAAATATTGCATCCGAGATGTTAGGTTGCCTTAGATTATGATATACACCGTTATAGACGTATATACTGTTCCCTCCGAGAAGTAGGGTTCGACAGGCCAGGAATGTTGTCAAATATTCCATCCGAGATGTTAGGTTGCCTTAGATTAGGATATACAACGTTATAGACGCATATAATGTTCCCACCGAGAAGTAGGGTCCGACACGCCTGGAATGTCGTCAAATGTTACATCCGAGATGTTAGGTTGCCTTAGGTTAGGATATATGACGTGATAGACGTATATACTGTTCCCTCCGAGAAGTAGGGTTCGACGGGCCAGGAATGTTGTCAAATATTGCATCCGAGATGTTAGGTCGCCTTAGGTTAGGATATATAACGTTATAGAGGCATGTAATGTTACCACCGAGACGTAGGGACCGACACGCCTGGAATGTTGTCAAATGTTACATCCCGAGATGTTAGGTTGCCTTAGGTTAGGATATATGACGTTACAGACGTATATACTGTTCCCTCCGAGAAGTAGTGTTCGACAGGCCAGGAATGTTGTCAAATATTGCATCCGAGATGTTAGGTTGCCTCAGGTAAGAATATATGACATTATAGACGTATATACAGTTCCCTCCGAGACGTAGGGTTCGACAGGCCAGGAATGTTGTCAAATATTGCATCCGAGATGTTAGGTTGCCTTAGGTTAGGATATATAACGTTATAGACGTATATACTGTTCCCTCCGAGAAGTAGGGTTCGACAGGCCAGGAATGTTGTCAAATATTGCATCCGAGATGTTAGGTTGCCTTAGGTTAGGATATATACCGTTATAGACGTATATACTGTTCCCTCCGAGAAGTAGGGTTCGACAGGCCAGGAATGTTGTCAAATATTGCATCCGAGATGTTAGGTTGCCTCAGGTAAGAATATATGACATTATAGACGTATATACAGTTCCCTCCGAGAAGTAGGGTTCGACAGGCCAGGAATGTTGTCAAATATTGCATCCGAGATGTTAGGTTGCCTTAGGTTAGGATATATAACGTTATAGACGTATATACTGTTCCCTCCGAGAAGTAGGGTTCGACAGGCATGGAATGTTGTCAGATATTGCATCCGAGATGTTAGGTTGCCTTAGATTATGATATATACCGTTATAGACGCATATAATGTTTCCACCGAGAAGTAGGGTCCGACACGCCTAGAAGGTTGTAGAATATTACATCCGAGATGTCAGGTTGCCTTAGGTTAGGATATATACCGTTATAGACATATATACTGTTCCCTCCGAGAAGTAGAGTTCGACAGGCCAGGAATGTTGTCAAATATTGCATCCGAGATGTTAGGTTGCCTTAGATTATGATATACACCGTTATAGACGTATATACTGTTCCCTCCGAGAAGTAGGGTTCGACAGGCCAGGAATGTTGTCAAATATTCCATCCGAGATGTTAGGTTGCCTTAGATTAGGATATACAACGTTATAGACGCATATAATGTTCCCACCGAGAAGTAGGGTCCGACACGCCTGGAATGTCGTCAAATGTTACATCCGAGATGTTAGGTTGCCTTAGGTTAGGATATATGACGTGATAGACGTATATACTGTTCCCTCCGAGAAGTAGGGTCCGACACGCCTAGAAGGTTGTAGAATATTACATCCGAGATGTCAGGTTGCCTTAGGTTAGGATATATACCGTTATAGACATATATACTGTTCCCTCCGAGAAGTAGAGTTCGACAGGCCAGGAATGTTGTCAAATATTGCATCCGAGATGTTAGGTTGCCTTAGATTATGATATACACCGTTATAGACGTATATACTGTTCCCTCCGAGAAGTAGGGTTCGACAGGCCTGGAATGTCGTCAAATGTTACATCCCGAGATGTTAGGTTGCCTTAGGTTAGGATATATGACGTTACAGACGTATATACTGTTCCCTCCGAGAAGTAGTGTTCGACAGGCCAGGAATGTTGTCAAATATTGCATCCGAGATGTTAGGTTGCCTTAGATTAGGATATATACCGTTATAGACGTATATACTGTTCCCTCCGAGAAGTAGGGTTCGACAGGCCAGGAATTTTGTCAAATATTGCATCCGAGATGTTAGGTTGCCTCAGGTAAGAATATATGACATTATAGACGTATATACAGTTCCCTCCGAGAAGTAGGGTTCGACAGGCCAGGAATGTTGTCAAATATTGCATCCGAGATGTTAGGTTGCCTTAGGTTAGGATATATAACGTTATAGACGTATATACTGTTCCCTCCGAGAAGTAGGGTTCGACAGGCCAGGAATGTTGTCAGATATTGCATCCGAGATGTTAGGTTGCCTTAGGTTAGGATATATGACGTTACAGACGTATATACTGTTCCCTCCGAGAAATAGGGTTCGACAGGCCAGGAATGTTGTCAGATATTGCATCCGAGATGTTAGGTTGCCTTAGATTATGATATATACCGTTATAGACGCATATAATGTTCCCACCGAGAAGTAGGGTTCGACAGGCCAGGAATGTTGTCAAATATTGCATCCGAGATGTTTGGTTGCCTCAGGTAAGGATATATGACGTTATAGACGTATATACTGTTCCCTCCGAGAAGTAGGGTTCGACAGGCCAGGAATGTTGCCAAATATTGCATCCGAGATGTTAGGTTGCCTTAGGTTAGGATATATAACGTTATAGACGCATGTAATGTTACCACCGAGACGTAGGGACCGACACGCCTGGAATGTTGTCAAATGTTACATCCGAGATGTTAGGTTGCCTTAGGTTAGGATATATGACGTTACAGACGTATATACTGTTCCCTCCGAGAAGTAGGGTTCGACAGGCCAGGAATGTTGTCAGATATTGCATCCGAGATGTTAGGTTGCCTTAGATTATGATATATACCGTTATAGACGCATATAATGTTCCCACCGAGAAGTAGGGTCCGACACGCCTAGAAGGTTGTAGAATATTACATCCGAGATGTCAGGTTGCCTTAGGTTAGGATATATACCGTTATAGACATATATACTGTTCCCTCCGAGAAGGAGAGTTCGACAGGCCAGGAATGTTGTCAAATATTGCATCCGAGATGTTAGGTTGCCTTAGATTATGATATACACCGTTATAGACGTATATACTGTTCCCTCCGAGAAGTAGGGTTCGACAGGCCAGGAATGTTGTCAAATATTCCATCCGAGATGTTAGGTTGCCTTAGATTAGGATATACAACGTTATAGACGCATATAATGTTCCCACCGAGAAGTAGGGTCCGACACGCCTGGAATGTCGTCAAATGTTACATCCGAGATGTTAGGTTGCCTTAGGTTAGGATATATGACGTGATAGACGTATATACTGTTCCCTCCGAGAAGTAGGGTTCGACGGGCCAGGAATGTTGTCAAATATTGCGTCCGAGATGTTAGGTCGCCTTAGGTTAGGATATATGACGTTATAGAGGCATGTAATGTTACCACCGAGACGTAGGGACCGACATGCCTGGAATGTTGTCAAATGGTACATCCGAGATGTTAGGTTGCCTTAGGTTAGGATATATGACGTTACAGACGTATATACTGTTCCCTCCGAGAAGTAGTGTTCGACAGGCCAGGAATGTTGTCAAATATTGCATCCGAGATGTTAGGTTGCCTTAGGTTAGGATATATAACGTTATAGACGCATGTAATGTTACCTCCGAGAAGTACGGTTCGACAGGCCAAGAATGTTGTCAAATATTGCATCCGAGATGTTAGGTTGCCTCAGGTAAGAATATATGACGTTATAGACGTATATACAGTTCCCTCCGAGAAGTAGGGTTCGACAGGCCAGGAATGTTGTCAAATATTGCACCCGAGATGTAGGGTTGCCTTAAGTTAGGATATATAACGTTATAGACGCATGTAATGTTACCACCGAGACGTAGGGTCCGACACGCCTGGAATGTTGTAGAATAATACATCCGAGATGTCAGGTTGCCTTAGGTTAGGATATATAACGTTATAGACGTATATACTGTTCCCTCCGAGAAGTAGGGTTCGACGGGCCAGGAATGTTGTCAAATATTGCATCCGAGATGTTAGGTCGCCTTAGGTTAGGATATATAACGTTATAGAGGCATGTAATGTTACCACCGAGACGTAGGGACCGACACGCCTGGAATGTTGTCAAATGTTACATCCGAGATGTTAGGTTGCCTTAGGTTAGGATATACGACGTTACAGACGTATATACTGTTCCCTCCGAGAAGTAGTGTTCGACAGGCCAGGAATGTTGTCAAATATTGCATCCGAGATGTTAGGTTGCCTTAGGTTAGGATATATAACGTTATAGACGCATGTAATTTTACCTCCGAGAAGTACGGTTCGACAGGCCAAGAATGTTGTCAAATATTGCATCCGAGATGTTAGGTTGCCTCAGGTAAGAATATATGACGTTATAGACGTATATACAGTTCCCTCCGAGAAGTAGGGTTCGACAGGCCAGGAATGTTGTCAAATATTGCACCCGAGATGTTAGGTTGCCTTAGGTTAGGATATATAACGTTATAGACGCATGTAATGTTACCACCGAGACGTAGGGTCCGACACGCCTGGAATGTTGTAGAATAATACATCCGAGATGTCAGGTTGCCTTAGGTTAGGATATATAACGTTATAGACGTATATACTGTTCCCTCCGAGAAGTAGGGTTCGACAGGCCAGGAATGTTGTCAAATATTGCATCCGAGATATTAGGTTGCCTTAGATTAGGATATATACCGTTATAGACGCATGTAATGTTACCACCGAGACGTAGGGACCGACACGCCTGGAATGTTGTCAAATGTTACATCCGAGATGTTAGGTTGCCTCAGGTTAGGATATATGACGTTATAGACGTATATACTGTTCCCTCCGAGAAGTAGGGTTCGACGGGCCAGGAATGTTGTCAAATATTGCATCCGAGATGTTAGGTTGCCTTAGATTAGGATATATACCGTTATAGACGTATATACTGTTCCCTCCGAGAAGTAGGGTTCGACAGGCCAGGAATGTTGTCAAATATTGCATCCGAGATGTTTGGTTGCCTCAGGTAAGGATATATGACGTTATAGACGTATATACTGTTCCCTCCGAGAAGTAGGGTTCGACAGGCCAGGAATGTTGCCAAATATTGCATCCGAGATGTTAGGTTGCCTTAGGTTAGGATATATAACGTTATAGACGCATGTAATGTTACCACCGAGACGTAGGGACCGACACGCCTGGAATGTTGTCAAATGTTACATCCGAGATGTTAGGTTGCCTTAGGTTAGGATATACGACGTTACAGACGTATATACTGTTCCCTCCGAGAAGTAGTGTTCGACAGGCCAGGAATGTTGTCAAATATTGCATCCGAGATGTTAGGTTGCCTTAGGTTAGGATATATAACGTTATAGACGCATGTAATTTTACCTCCGAGAAGTACGGTTCGACAGGCCAAGAATGTTGTCAAATATTGCATCCGAGATGTTAGGTTGCCTCAGGTAAGAATATATGACGTTATAGACGTATATACAGTTCCCTCCGAGAAGTAGGGTTCGACAGGCCAGGAATGTTGTCAAATATTGCACCCGAGATGTTAGGTTGCCTTAGGTTAGGATATATAACGTTATAGACGCATGTAATGTTACCACCGAGACGTAGGGTCCGACACGCCTGGAATGTTGTAGAATAATACATCCGAGATGTCAGGTTGCCTTAGGTTAGGATATATAACGTTATAGACGTATATACTGTTCCCTCCGAGAAGTAGGGTTCGACAGGCCAGGAATGTTGTCAAATATTGCATCCGAGATATTAGGTTGCCTTAGATTAGGATATATACCGTTATAGACGCATGTAATGTTACCACCGAGACGTAGGGACCGACACGCCTGGAATGTTGTCAAATGTTACATCCGAGATGTTAGGTTGCCTCAGGTTAGGATATATGACGTTATAGACGTATATACTGTTCCCTCCGAGAAGTAGGGTTCGACGGGCCAGGAATGTTGTCAAATATTGCATCCGAGATGTTAGGTTGCCTTAGATTAGGATATATACCGTTATAGACGTATATACTGTTCCCTCCGAGAAGTAGGGTTCGACAGGCCAGGAATGTTGTCAAATATTGCATCCGAGATGTTTGGTTGCCTCAGGTAAGGATATATGACGTTATAGACGTATATACTGTTCCCTCCGAGAAGTAGGGTTCGACAGGCCAGGAATGTTGCCAAATATTGCATCCGAGGTGTTAGGTTGCCTTAGGTTAGGATATATAACGTTATAGACGCATGTAATGTTACCACCGAGACGTAGGGACCGACACGCCTGGAATGTTGTCAAATGTTACATCCGAGATGTTAGGTTGCCTCAGGTTAGGATATATGACGTTATAGACGTATATACGGTTCCCGCCGAGAAGTAGGGTTCGACGGGCCAGGAATGTTGTCAAATATTGCATCCGAGATGTTAGGTCGCCTTAGGTTAGGATATATAACGTTATAGACGCATGTAATGTTACCACCGAGACGTAGGGACCGACACGCCTGGAATGTTGTCAAATGTTACATCCCGAGATGTTAGGTTGCCTTAGGTTAGGATATATGACGTTACAGACGTATATACTGTTCCCTCCGAGAAGTAGTGTTCGACAGGCCAGGAATGTTGTCAAATATTGCATCCGAGATGTTAGGTTGCCTTAGATTAGGTTATATACCGTTATAGACGTATATACTGTTCCCTCCGAGAAGTAGGGTTCGACAGGCCAGGAATGTTGTCAAATATTGCATCCGAGATGTTAGGTTGCCTCAGGTAAGAATATATGACATTATAGACGTATATACAGTTCCCTCCGAGAAGTAGGGTTCGACAGGCCAGGAATGTTGTCAAATATTGCATCCGAGATGTTTGGTTCCTCAGGTAAGGATATATGACGTTATAGACGTATATACTGTTCCCTCCGAGAAGTAGGGTTCGACAGGCCAGGAATGTTGCCAAATATTGCATCCGAGATGTTAGGTTGCCTTAGGTTAGGATATATAACGTTATAGACGCATGTAATGTTACCACCGAGACGTAGGGACCGACACGCCTGGAATGTTGTCAAATGTTACATCCCAGATGTTAGGTTGCCTTAGGTTAGGATATATGACGTTACAGACGTATATACTGTTCCCTCCGAGAAGTAGGGTTCGACAGGCCAGGAATGTTGTCAGATATTGCATCCGAGATGTTAGGTTGCCTTAGATTATGATATATACCGTTATAGACGCATATAATGTTCCCACCGAGAAGTAGGGTCCGACACGCCTAGAAGGTTGTAGAATATTACATCCGAGATGTCAGGTTGCCTTAGGTTAGGATATATACCGTTATAGACATATATACTGTTCCCTCCGAGAAGTAGAGTTCGACAGGCCAGGAATGTTGTCAAATATTCCATCCGAGATGTTAGGTTGCCTTAGATTAGGATATACAACGTTATAGACGCATATAATGTTCCCACCGAGAAGTAGGGTCCGACACGCCTGGAATGTCGTCAAATGTTACATCCGAGATGTTAGGTTGCCTTAGGTTAGGATATATGACGTGATAGACGTATATACTGTTCCCTCCGAGAAGTAGGGTTCGACGGGCCAGGAATGTTGTCAAATATTGCATCCGAGATGTTAGGTCGCCTTAGGTTAGGATATATAACGTTATAGAGGCATGTAATGTTACCACCGAGACGTAGGGACCGACACGCCTGGAATGTTGTCAAATGTTACATCCCGAGATGTTAGGTTGCCGTAGGTTAGGATATATGACGTTACAGACGTATATACTGTTCCCTCCGAGAAGTAGTGTTCGACAGGCCAGGAATGTTGTCAAATATTGCATCCGAGATGTTAGGTTGCCTTAGATTAGGATATATACCGTTATAGACGTATATACTGTTCCCTCCGAGAAGTAGGGTTCGACAGGCCAGGAATGTTGTCAAATATTGCATCCGAGATGTTAGGTTGCCTCAGGTAAGAATATATGACATTATCGACGTATATACAGTTCCCTCCGAGAAGTAGGGTTCGACAGGCCATGAATGTTGTCAAATATTGCATCCGAGATGTTAGGTTGCCTTAGGTTAGGATATATAACGTTATAGACGTATATACTGTTCCCTCCGAGAAGTAGGGTTCGACAGGCCAGGAATGTTGTCAAATATTGCATCCGAGATGTTAGGTTACCTTAGATTATGATATGCACCGTTATAGACGTATATACTGTTCCCTCCGAGAAGTAGGGTTCGACAGGCCAGGAATGTTGTCAAATATTGCATCCGAGATGTTAGGTTGCCTTAGATTAGGATATACAACGTTATAGACGCATATAATGTTCCCACCGAGAAGTAGGGTCCGACACGCCTGGAATGTCGTCAAATGTTACATCCGAGATGTTAGGTTGCCTCAGGTTAGGATATATGACGTTATAGACGTATATACGGTTCCCTCCGAGAAGTAGGGTTCGACGGGCCAGGAATGTTGTCAAATATTGCATCCGAGATGTTAGGTCGCCTCAGGTTAGGATATATAACGTTATAGACGCATGTAATGTTACCACCGAGACGTAGGGACCGACACGCCTGGAATGTTGTCAAATGTTACATCCGAGATGTTAGGTTGCCTTAGGTTAGGATATATGACGTTACAGACGTATATACTTTTCCCTCCGAGAAGTAGGGTTCGACAGGCCAGGAATGTTGTCAAATATTGCATACGAGATGTTAGGTTGCCTTAGGTTAGGATATATAACGTTATAGACGCATGTAATGTTACCACCGAGACGTAGGGACCGACACGCCTGGAATGTTGTCAAATGTTACATCCGAGATGTTAGGTTGCCTTAGGTTAGGATATATGACGTTACAGACGTATATACTGTTCCCTCCGAGAAATAGGGTTCGACAGGCCAGGAATGTTGTCAGATATTGCATCCGAGATGTTAGGTTGCCTTAGATTATGATATATACCGTTATAGACGCATATAATGTTCCCACCGAGAAGTAGGGTCCGACACGCCTAGAAGGTTGTAGAATATTACATCCGAGATGTCATTTTGCCTTAGGTTAGGATATATACCGTTATAGACATATATACTGTTCCCTCCGAGAAGTAGGGTTCGACAGGCCAGGAATGTTGCCAAATATTGCATCCGAGATGTTAGGTTGCCTTAGGTTAGGATATATAACGTTATAGACGCATGTGATGTTACCACCGAGACGTAGGGACCGACACGCCTGGAATGTTGTCAAATGTTACATCCGAGATGTTAGGTTGCCTTAGGTTAGGATATATGACGTTACAGACGTATATACTGTTCCCTCCGAGAAGTAGGGTTCGACAGGCCAGGAATGTTGTCAGATATTGCATCCGAGATGTTAGGTTGCCTTAGATTATGATATATACCGTTATAGACGCATATAATGTTCCCACCGAGAAGTAGGGTCCGACACGCCTAGAAGGTTGTAGAATATTACATCCGAGATGTCAGGTTGCCTTAGGTTAGGATATATACCGTTATAGACATATATACTGTTCCCTCCGAGAAGGAGAGTTCGACAGGCCAGGAATGTTGTCAAATATTGCATCCGAGATGTTAGGTTGCCTTAGATTATGATATACACCGTTATAGACGTATATACTGTTCCCTCCGAGAAGTAGGGTTCGACAGGCCAGGAATGTTGTCAAATATTCCATCCGAGATGTTAGGTTGCCTTAGATTAGGATATACAACGTTATAGACGCATATAATGTTCCCACCGAGAAGTAGGGTCCGACACGCCTGGAATGTCGTCAAATGTTACATCCGAGATGTTAGGTTGCCTTAGGTTAGGATATATGACGTGATAGACGTATATACTGTTCCCTCCGAGAAGTAGGGTTCGACGGGCCAGGAATGTTGTCAAATATTGCGTCCGAGATGTTAGGTCGCCTTAGGTTAGGATATATAACGTTATAGAGGCATGTAATGTTACCACCGAGACGTAGGGACCGACATGCCTGGAATGTTGTCAAATGGTACATCCGAGATGTTAGGTTGCCTTAGGTTAGGATATATGACGTTACAGACGTATATACTGTTCCCTCCGAGAAGTAGTGTTCGACAGGCCAGGAATGTTGTCAAATATTGCATCCGAGATGTTAGGTTGCCTTAGGTTAGGATATATAACGTTATAGACGCATGTAATGTTACCTCCGAGAAGTACGGTTCGACAGGCCAAGAATGTTGTCAAATATTGCATCCGAGATGTTAGGTTGCCTCAGGTAAGAATATATGACGTTATAGACGTATATACAGTTCCCTCCGAGAAGTAGGGTTCGACAGGCCAGGAATGTTGTCAAATATTGCACCCGAGATGTAGGGTTGCCTTAAGTTAGGATATATAACGTTATAGACGCATGTAATGTTACCACCGAGACGTAGGGTCCGACACGCCTGGAATGTTGTAGAATAATACATCCGAGATGTCAGGTTGCCTTAGGTTAGGATATATAACGTTATAGACGTATATACTGTTCCCTCCGAGAAGTAGGGTTCGACGGGCCAGGAATGTTGTCAAATATTGCATCCGAGATGTTAGGTCGCCTTAGGTTAGGATATATAACGTTATAGAGGCATGTAATGTTACCACCGAGACGTAGGGACCGACACGCCTGGAATGTTGTCAAATGTTACATCCGAGATGTTAGGTTGCCTTAGGTTAGGATATACGACGTTACAGACGTATATACTGTTCCCTCCGAGAAGTAGTGTTCGACAGGCCAGGAATGTTGTCAAATATTGCATCCGAGATGTTAGGTTGCCTTAGGTTAGGATATATAACGTTATAGACGCATGTAATTTTACCTCCGAGAAGTACGGTTCGACAGGCCAAGAATGTTGTCAAATATTGCATCCGAGATGTTAGGTTGCCTCAGGTAAGAATATATGACGTTATAGACGTATATACAGTTCCCTCCGAGAAGTAGGGTTCGACAGGCCAGGAATGTTGTCAAATATTGCACCCGAGATGTTAGGTTGCCTTAGGTTAGGATATATAACGTTATAGACGCATGTAATGTTACCACCGAGACGTAGGGTCCGACACGCCTGGAATGTTGTAGAATAATACATCCGAGATGTCAGGTTGCCTTAGGTTAGGATATATAACGTTATAGACGTATATACTGTTCCCTCCGAGAAGTAGGGTTCGACAGGCCAGGAATGTTGTCAAATATTGCATCCGAGATATTAGGTTGCCTTAGATTAGGATATATACCGTTATAGACGCATGTAATGTTACCACCGAGACGTAGGGACCGACACGCCTGGAATGTTGTCAAATGTTACATCCGAGATGTTAGGTTGCCTCAGGTTAGGATATATGACGTTATAGACGTATATACTGTTCCCTCCGAGAAGTAGGGTTCGACGGGCCAGGAATGTTGTCAAATATTGCATCCGAGATGTTAGGTTGCCTTAGATTAGGATATATACCGTTATAGACGTATATACTGTTCCCTCCGAGAAGTAGGGTTCGACAGGCCAGGAATGTTGTCAAATATTGCATCCGAGATGTTTGGTTGCCTCAGGTAAGGATATATGACGTTATAGACGTATATACTGTTCCCTCCGAGAAGTAGGGTTCGACAGGCCAGGAATGTTGCCAAATATTGCATCCGAGATGTTAGGTTGCCTTAGGTTAGGATATATAACGTTATAGACGCATGTAATGTTACCACCGAGACGTAGGGACCGACACGCCTGGAATGTTGTCAAATGTTACATCCGAGATGTTAGGTTGCCTTAGGTTAGGATATACGACGTTACAGACGTATATACTGTTCCCTCCGAGAAGTAGTGTTCGACAGGCCAGGAATGTTGTCAAATATTGCATCCGAGATGTTAGGTTGCCTTAGGTTAGGATATATAACGTTATAGACGCATGTAATTTTACCTCCGAGAAGTACGGTTCGACAGGCCAAGAATGTTGTCAAATATTGCATCCGAGATGTTAGGTTGCCTCAGGTAAGAATATATGACGTTATAGACGTATATACAGTTCCCTCCGAGAAGTAGGGTTCGACAGGCCAGGAATGTTGTCAAATATTGCACCCGAGATGTTAGGTTGCCTTAGGTTAGGATATATAACGTTATAGACGCATGTAATGTTACCACCGAGACGTAGGGTCCGACACGCCTGGAATGTTGTAGAATAATACATCCGAGATGTCAGGTTGCCTTAGGTTAGGATATATAACGTTATAGACGTATATACTGTTCCCTCCGAGAAGTAGGGTTCGACAGGCCAGGAATGTTGTCAAATATTGCATCCGAGATATTAGGTTGCCTTAGATTAGGATATATACCGTTATAGACGCATGTAATGTTACCACCGAGACGTAGGGACCGACACGCCTGGAATGTTGTCAAATGTTACATCCGAGATGTTAGGTTGCCTCAGGTTAGGATATATGACGTTATAGACGTATATACTGTTCCCTCCGAGAAGTAGGGTTCGACGGGCCAGGAATGTTGTCAAATATTGCATCCGAGATGTTAGGTTGCCTTAGATTAGGATATATACCGTTATAGACGTATATACTGTTCCCTCCGAGAAGTAGGGTTCGACAGGCCAGGAATGTTGTCAAATATTGCATCCGAGATGTTTGGTTGCCTCAGGTAAGGATATATGACGTTATAGACGTATATACTGTTCCCTCCGAGAAGTAGGGTTCGACAGGCCAGGAATGTTGCCAAATATTGCATCCGAGGTGTTAGGTTGCCTTAGGTTAGGATATATAACGTTATAGACGCATGTAATGTTACCACCGAGACGTAGGGACCGACACGCCTGGAATGTTGTCAAATGTTACATCCGAGATGTTAGGTTGCCTCAGGTTAGGATATATGACGTTATAGACGTATATACGGTTCCCGCCGAGAAGTAGGGTTCGACGGGCCAGGAATGTTGTCAAATATTGCATCCGAGATGTTAGGTCGCCTTAGGTTAGGATATATAACGTTATAGACGCATGTAATGTTACCACCGAGACGTAGGGACCGACACGCCTGGAATGTTGTCAAATGTTACATCCCGAGATGTTAGGTTGCCTTAGGTTAGGATATATGACGTTACAGACGTATATACTGTTCCCTCCGAGAAGTAGTGTTCGACAGGCCAGGAATGTTGTCAAATATTGCATCCGAGATGTTAGGTTGCCTTAGATTAGGTTATATACCGTTATAGACGTATATACTGTTCCCTCCGAGAAGTAGGGTTCGACAGGCCAGGAATGTTGTCAAATATTGCATCCGAGATGTTAGGTTGCCTCAGGTAAGAATATATGACATTATAGACGTATATACAGTTCCCTCCGAGAAGTAGGGTTCGACAGGCCAGGAATGTTGTCAAATATTGCATCCGAGATGTTTGGTTCCTCAGGTAAGGATATATGACGTTATAGACGTATATACTGTTCCCTCCGAGAAGTAGGGTTCGACAGGCCAGGAATGTTGCCAAATATTGCATCCGAGATGTTAGGTTGCCTTAGGTTAGGATATATAACGTTATAGACGCATGTAATGTTACCACCGAGACGTAGGGACCGACACGCCTGGAATGTTGTCAAATGTTACATCCCAGATGTTAGGTTGCCTTAGGTTAGGATATATGACGTTACAGACGTATATACTGTTCCCTCCGAGAAGTAGGGTTCGACAGGCCAGGAATGTTGTCAGATATTGCATCCGAGATGTTAGGTTGCCTTAGATTATGATATATACCGTTATAGACGCATATAATGTTCCCACCGAGAAGTAGGGTCCGACACGCCTAGAAGGTTGTAGAATATTACATCCGAGATGTTAGGTTGCCTTAGGTTAGGATATATGACGTGATAGACGTATATACTGTTCCCTCCGAGAAGTAGGGTTCGACGGGCCAGGAATGTTGTCAAATATTGCATCCGAGATGTTAGGTCGCCTTAGGTTAGGATATATAACGTTATAGAGGCATGTAATGTTACCACCGAGACGTAGGGACCGACACGCCTGGAATGTTGTCAAATGTTACATCCCGAGATGTTAGGTTGCCGTAGGTTAGGATATATGACGTTACAGACGTATATACTGTTCCCTCCGAGAAGTAGTGTTCGACAGGCCAGGAATGTTGTCAAATATTGCATCCGAGATGTTAGGTTGCCTTAGATTAGGATATATACCGTTATAGACGTATATACTGTTCCCTCCGAGAAGTAGGGTTCGACAGGCCAGGAATGTTGTCAAATATTGCATCCGAGATGTTAGGTTGCCTCAGGTAAGAATATATGACATTATCGACGTATATACAGTTCCCTCCGAGAAGTAGGGTTCGACAGGCCATGAATGTTGTCAAATATTGCATCCGAGATGTTAGGTTGCCTTAGGTTAGGATATATAACGTTATAGACGTATATACTGTTCCCTCCGAGAAGTAGGGTTCGACAGGCCAGGAATGTTGTCAAATATTGCATCCGAGATGTTAGGTTACCTTAGATTATGATATGCACCGTTATAGACGTATATACTGTTCCCTCCGAGAAGTAGGGTTCGACAGGCCAGGAATGTTGTCAAATATTGCATCCGAGATGTTAGGTTGCCTTAGATTAGGATATACAACGTTATAGACGCATATAATGTTCCCACCGAGAAGTAGGGTCCGACACGCCTGGAATGTCGTCAAATGTTACATCCGAGATGTTAGGTTGCCTCAGGTTAGGATATATGACGTTATAGACGTATATACGGTTCCCTCCGAGAAGTAGGGTTCGACGGGCCAGGAATGTTGTCAAATATTGCATCCGAGATGTTAGGTCGCCTCAGGTTAGGATATATAACGTTATAGACGCATGTAATGTTACCACCGAGACGTAGGGACCGACACGCCTGGAATGTTGTCAAATGTTACATCCGAGATGTTAGGTTGCCTTAGGTTAGGATATATGACGTTACAGACGTATATACTTTTCCCTCCGAGAAGTAGGGTTCGACAGGCCAGGAATGTTGTCAAATATTGCATACGAGATGTTAGGTTGCCTTAGGTTAGGATATATAACGTTATAGACGCATGTAATGTTACCACCGAGACGTAGGGACCGACACGCCTGGAATGTTGTCAAATGTTACATCCGAGATGTTAGGTTGCCTTAGGTTAGGATATATGACGTTACAGACGTATATACTGTTCCCTCCGAGAAATAGGGTTCGACAGGCCAGGAATGTTGTCAGATATTGCATCCGAGATGTTAGGTTGCCTTAGATTATGATATATACCGTTATAGACGCATATAATGTTCCCACCGAGAAGTAGGGTCCGACACGCCTAGAAGGTTGTAGAATATTACATCCGAGATGTCATTTTGCCTTAGGTTAGGATATATACCGTTATAGACATATATACTGTTCCCTCCGAGAAGTAGAGTTCGACAGGCCAGGAATGTTGTCAAATATTGCATCCGAGATGTTAGGTTGCCTTAGATTATGATATACACCGTTATAGACGTATATACTGTTCCCTCCGAGAAGTAGGGTTCGACAGGCCAGGAATGTTGTCAAATATTCCATCCGAGATGTTAGGTTGCCTTAGATTAGGATATACAACGTTATAGACGCATATAATGTTCCCACCGAGAAGTAGGGTTCGACGGGCCAGGAATGTTGTCAAATATTGCGTCCGAGATGTTAGGTCGCCTTAGGTTAGGATATATAACGTTATAGAGGCATGTAATGTTACCACCGAGACGTAGGGACCGACATGCCTGGAATGTTGTCAAATGGTACATCCGAGATGTTGGGTTGCCTTAGGTTAGGATATATGACGTTACAGACGTTAATACTGTTCCCTCCGAGAAGTAGTGTTCGACAGGCCAGGAATGTTGTCAAATATTGCATCCGAGATGTTAGGTTGCCTTAGGTTAGGATATATAACGTTATAGACGCATGTAATGTTACCTCCGAGAAGTACGGTTCGACAGGCCAAGAATGTTGTCAAATATTGCATCCGAGATGTTAGGTTGCCTCAGGTAAGAATATATGACGTTATAGACGTATATACAGTTCCCTCCGAGAAGTAGGGTTCGACAGGCCAGGAATGTTGTCAAATATTGCACCCGAGATGTAGGGTTGCCTTAAGTTAGGATATATAACGTTATAGACGCATGTAATGTTACCACCGAGACGTAGGGTCCGACACGCCTGGAATGTTGTAGAATAATACATCCGAGATGTCAGGTTGCCTTAGGTTAGGATATATAACGTTATAGACGTATATACTGTTCCCTCCGAGAAGTAGGGTTCGACAGGCCAGGAATGTTGTCAAATATTGCATCCGAGATATTAGGTTGCCTTAGATTAGGATATATACCGTTATAGACGCATGTAATGTTACCACCGAGACGTAGGGACCGACACGCCTGGAATGTTGTCAAATGTTACATCCGAGATGTTAGGTTGCATCAGGTTAGGATATATGACGTTATAGACGTATATACTGTTCCCTCCGAGAAGTAGGGTTCGACGGGCCAGGAATGTTGTCAAATATTGCATCCGAGATGTTAGGTTGCCTTAGATTAGGATATATACCGTTATAGACGTATATACTGTTCCCTCCGAGAAGTAGGGTTCGACAGGCCAGGAATGTTGTCAAATATTGCATCCGAGATGTTTGGTTGCCTCAGGTAAGGATATATGACGTTATAGACGTATATACTGTTCCCTCCGAGAAGTAGGGTTCGACAGGCCAGGAATGTTGCCAAATATTGCATCCGAGATGTTAGGTTGCCTTAGGTTAGGATATATAACGTTATAGACGCATGTAATGTTACCACCGAGACGTAGGGACCGACACGCCTGGAATGTTGTCAAATGTTACATCCGAGATGTTAGGTTGCCTTAGGTTAGGATATATGACGTGATAGACGTATATACTGTTCCCTCCGAGAAGTAGGGTTCGACGGGCCAGGAATGTTGCCAAATATTGCATCCGAGATGTTAGGTTGCCTTAGGTTAGGATATATAACGTTATAGACGCATGTAATGTTACCACCGAGACGTAGGGACCGACACGCCTGGAATGTTGTCAAATATTGCATCCGAGATGTTTGGTTGCCTCAGGTAAGGATATATGACGTTATAGACGTATATACTGTTCCCTCCGAGAAGTAGGGTTCGACAGGCCAGGAATGTTGCCAAATATTGCATCCGAGATGTTAGGTTGCCTTAGGTTAGGATATATAACGTTATAGACGCATGTAATGTTACCACCGAGACGTAGGGACCGACACGCCTGGAATGTTGTCAAATGTTACATCCGAGATGTTAGGTTGCCTCAGGTTAGGATATATGACGTTATAGACGTATATACGGTTCCCTCCGAGAAGTAGGGTTCGACGGGCCAGGAATGATGTCAAATATTGCATCCGAGATGTTAGGTCGCCTTAGGTTAGGATATATAACGTTATAGACGCATGTAATGTTACCACCGAGACGTAGGGACCGACACGCCTGGAATGTTGTCAAATGTTACATCCGAGATGTTAGGTTGCCTTAGGTTAGGATATATGACGTTATAGACGTATATACTTTTCCCTCCGAGAAGTAGGGTTCGACAGGCCAGGAATGTTGTCAAATATTGCATCCGAGATGTTAGGTTGCCTTAGGTTAGGATATATAACGTTATAGACGCATGTAATGTTACCACCGAGACGTAGGGACCGACACGCCTGGAATGTTGTCAAATGTTACACCCGAGATGTTAGGTTGCCTTAGGTTAGGATATATGACGTGATAGACGTATATACTGTTCCCTCCGAGAAGTAGGGTTCGACGGGCCAGGAATGTTGTCAAATATTGCGTCCGAGATGTTATGTCGCCTTAGGTTAGGATATATAACGTTATAGAGGCATGTAATGTTACCACCGAGACGTAGGGACCGACACGCCTGGAATGTTGTCAAATGGTACATCCGAGATGTTAGGTTGCCTTAGGTTAGGATATATGACGTTACAGACGTATATACTGTTCCCTCCGAGAAGTAGTGTTCGACAGGCCAGGAATGTTGTCAAATATTGCATCCGAGATGTTAGGTTGCCTTAGGTTAGGATATATAACGTTATAGACGCATGTAATGTTACCTCTGAGAAGTACGGTTCGACACGCCTAGAAGGTTGTAGAATATTACATCCGAGATGTCATTTTGCCTTAGGTTAGGATATATACCGTTATAGACATATATACTGTTCCCTCCGAGAAGTAGAGTTCGACAGGCCAGGAATGTTGTCAAATATTGCATCCGAGATGTTAGGTTGCCTTAGGTTAGGATATATAACGTTATAGAGGCATGTAATGTTACCACCGAGACGTAGGGACCGACATGCCTGGAATGTTGTCAAATGGTACATCCGAGATGTTAGGTTGCCTTAGGTTAGGATATATGACGTTACAGACGTATATACTGTTCCCTCCGAGAAGTAGTGTTCGACAGGCCAGGAATGTTGTCAAATATTGCATCCGAGATGTTAGGTTGCCTTAGGTTAGGATATATAACGTTATAGACGCATGTAATGTTACCTCCGAGAAGTACGGTTCGACAGGCCAAGAATGTTGTCAAATATTGCATCCGAGATGTTAGGTTGCCTCAGGTAAGAATATATGACGTTATAGACGTATATACAGTTCCCTCCGAGAAGTAGGGTTCGACAGGCCAGGAATGTTGTCAAATATTGCACCCGAGATGTAGGGTTGCCTTAAGTTAGGATATATAACGTTATAGACGCATGTAATGTTACCACCGAGACGTAGGGTCCGACACGCCTGGAATGTTGTAGAATAATACATCCGAGATGTCAGGTTGCCTTAGGTTAGGATATATAACGTTATAGACGTATATACTGTTCCCTCCGAGAAGTAGGGTTCGACAGGCCAGGAATGTTGTCAAATATTGCATCCGAGATATTAGGTTGCCTTAGATTAGGATATATACCGTTATAGACGCATGTAATGTTACCACCGAGACGTAGGGACCGACACGCCTGGAATGTTGTCAAATGTTACATCCGAGATGTTAGGTTGCCTCAGGTTAGGATATATGACGTTATAGACGTATATACTGTTCCCTCCGAGAAGTAGGGTTCGACGGGCCAGGAATGTTGTCAAATATTGCATCCGAGATGTTAGGTTGCCTTAGATTAGGATATATACCGTTATAGACGTATATACTGTTCCCTCCGAGAAGTAGGGTTCGACAGGCCAGGAATGTTGTCAAATATTGCATCCGAGATGTTTGGTTGCCTCAGGTAAGGATATATGACGTTATAGACGTATATACTGTTCCCTCCGAGAAGTAGGGTTCGACAGGCCAGGAATGTTGCCAAATATTGCATCCGAGATGTTAGGTTGCCTTAGGTTAGGATATATAACGTTATAGACGCATGTAATGTTACCACCGAGACGTAGGGACCGACACGCCTGGAATGTTGTCAAATATTGCATCCGAGATGTTTGGTTGCCTCAGGTAAGGATATATGACGTTATAGACGTATATACTGTTCCCTCCGAGAAGTAGGGTTCGACAGGCCAGGAATGTTGCCAAATATTGCATCCGAGATGTTAGGTTGCCTTAGGTTAGGATATATAACGTTATAGACGCATGTAATGTTACCACCGAGACGTAGGGACCGACACGCCTGGAATGTTGTCAAATGTTACATCCGAGATGTTAGGTTGCCTCAGGTTAGGATATATGACGTTATAGACGTATATACGGTTCCCTCCGAGAAGTAGGGTTCGACGGGCCAGGAATGATGTCAAATATTGCATCCGAGATGTTAGGTCGCCTTAGGTTAGGATATATAACGTTATAGACGCATGTAATGTTACCACCGAGACGTAGGGACCGACACGCCTGGAATGTTGTCAAATGTTACATCCGAGATGTTAGGTTGCCTTAGGTTAGGATATATGACGTTATAGACGTATATACTTTTCCCTCCGAGAAGTAGGGTTCGACAGGCCAGGAATGTTGTCAAATATTGCATCCGAGATGTTAGGTTGCCTTAGGTTAGGATATATAACGTTATAGACGCATGTAATGTTACCACCGAGACGTAGGGACCGACACGCCTGGAATGTTGTCAAATGTTACATCCGAGATGTTAGGTTGCCTTAGGTTAGGATATATGACGTGATAGACGTATATACTGTTCCCTCCGAGAAGTAGGGTTCGACGGGCCAGGAATGTTGTCAAATATTGCGTCCGAGATGTTAGGTCGCCTTAGGTTAGGATATATAACGTTATAGAGGCATGTAATGTTACCACCGAGACGTAGGGACCGACACGCCTGGAATGTTGTCAAATGGTACATCCGAGATGTTAGGTTGCCTTAGGTTAGGATATATGACGTTACAGACGTATATACTGTTCCCTCCGAGAAGTAGTGTTCGACAGGCCAGGAATGTTGTCAAATATTGCATCCGAGATGTTAGGTTGCCTTAGGTTAGGATATATAACGTTATAGACGCATGTAATGTTACCTCCGAGAAGTACGGTTCGACAGGCCAAGAATGTTGTCAAATATTGCATCCGAGATGTTAGGTTGCCTCAGGTAAGAATATATGACGTTATAGACGTATATACAGTTCCCTCCGAGAAGTAGGGTTCGACAGGCCAGGAATGTTGTCAAATATTGCACCCGAGATGTAGGGTTGCCTTAAGTTAGGATATATAACGTTATAGACGCATGTAATGTTACCACCGAGACGTAGGGTCCGACACGCCTGGAATGTTGTAGAATAATACATCCGAGATGTCAGGTTGCCTTAGGTTAGGATATATGACGTTATAGACGTATATACTTTTCCCTCCGAGAAGTAGGGTTCGACAGGCCAGGAATGTTGTCAAATATTGCATCCGAGATGTTAGGTTGCCTTAGGTTAGGATATATAACGTTATAGACGCATGTAATGTTACCACCGAGACGTAGGGACCGACACGCCTGGAATGTTGTCAAATGTTACATCCGAGATGTTAGGTTGCCTTAGGTTAGGATATATGACGTGATAGACGTATATACTGTTCCCTCCGAGAAGTAGGGTTCGACGGGCCAGGAATGTTGTCAAATATTGCGTCCGAGATGTTAGGTCGCCTTAGGTTAGGATATATAACGTTATAGAGGCATGTAATGTTACCACCGAGACGTAGGGACCGACACGCCTGGAATGTTGTCAAATGGTACATCCGAGATGTTAGGTTGCCTTAGGTTAGGATATATGACGTTACAGACGTATATACTGTTCCCTCCGAGAAGTAGTGTTCGACAGGCCAGGAATGTTGTCAAATATTGCATCCGAGATGTTAGGTTGCCTTAGGTTAGGATATATAACGTTATAGACGCATGTAATGTTACCTCCGAGAAGTACGGTTCGACAGGCCAAGAATGTTGTCAAATATTGCATCCGAGATGTTAGGTTGCCTCAGGTAAGAATATATGACGTTATAGACGTATATACAGTTCCCTCCGAGAAGTAGGGTTCGACAGGCCAGGAATGTTGTCAAATATTGCACCCGAGATGTAGGGTTGCCTTAAGTTAGGATATATAACGTTATAGACGCATGTAATGTTACCACCGAGACGTAGGGTCCGACACGCCTGGAATGTTGTAGAATAATACATCCGAGATGTCAGGTTGCCTTAGGTTAGGATATATAACGTTATAGACGTATATACTGTTCCCTCCGAGAAGTAGGGTTCGACAGGCCAGGAATGTTGTCAAATATTGCATCCGAGATATTAGGTTGCCTTAGATTAGGATATATACCGTTATAGACGCATGTAATGTTACCACCGAGACGTAGGGACCGACACGCCTGGAATGTTGTCAAATGTTACATCCGAGATGTTAGGTTGCCTCAGGTTAGGATATATGACGTTATAGACGTATATACTGTTCCCTCCGAGAAGTAGGGTTCGACGGGCCAGGAATGTTGTCAAATATTGCATCCGAGATGTTAGGTTGCCTTAGATTAGGATATATACTGTTATAGACGTATATACTGTTCCCTCCGAGAAGTAGGGTTCGACAGGCCAGGAATGTTGCCAAATATTGCATCCGAGATGTTAGGTTGCCTTAGGTTAGGATATATAACGTTGTAGACGCATGTAATGTTACCACCGAGACGTAGGGACCGACACGCCTGGAATGTTGTCAAATGTTACATCCGAGATGTTAGGTTGCCTTAGGTTAGGATATATGACGTGATAGACGTATATACTGTTCCCTCCGAGAAGTAGGGTTCGACGGGCCAGGAATGTTGCCAAATATTGCATCCGAGATGTTAGGTTGCCTTAGGTTAGGATATATAACGTTATAGACGCATGTAATGTTACCACCGAGACGTAGGGACCGACACGCCTGGAATGTTGTCAAATATTGCATCCGAGATGTTTGGTTGCCTCAGGTAAGGATATATGACGTTATAGACGTATATACTGTTCCCTCCGAGAAGTAGGGTTCGACAGGCCAGGAATGTTGCCAAATATTGCATCCGAGATGTTAGGTTGCCTTAGGTTAGGATATATAACGTTATAGACGCATGTAATGTTACCACCGAGACGTAGGGACCGACACGCCTGGAATGTTGTCAAATGTTACATCCGAGATGTTAGGTTGCCTCAGGTTAGGATATATGACGTTATAGACGTATATACGGTTCCCTCCGAGAAGGACGGTTCGACAGGCCAAGAATGTTGTCAAATATTGCATCCGAGATGTTAGGTTGCCTTAGATTATGATATACACCGTTATAGACGCATATAATGTTCCCACCGAGAAGTAGGGTTCGACAGGCCAGGAATGTTGTCAAATATTGCATCCGAGATGTTTGGTTGCCTCAGGTAAGGATATATGACGTGATAGACGTATATACTGTTCCCTCCGAGAAGTAGGGTTCGACAGGCCAGGAATGTTGCCAAATATTGCATCCGAGATGTTAGGTTGCCTTAGGTTAGGATATATAACGTTATAGACGCATGTAATGTTACCACCGAGACGTAGGGACCGACACGCCTGGAATGTTGTCAAATGTTACATCCGAGATGTTAGGTTGCCTTAGGTTAGGATATATGACGTTACAGACGTATATACTGTTCCCTCCGAGAAGTAGGGTTCGACAGGCTAGGAATGTTGTCAGATATTGCATCCGAGATGTTAGGTTGCCTTAGGTTAGGATATATAACGTTATAGACGCATGTAATGTTACCACCGAGACGTAGGGACCGACACGCCTGGAATGTTGTCAAATGTTACATCCGAGATGTTAGGTTGCCTTAGGTTAGGATATATGACGTTACAGACGTATATACTGTTCCCTCCGAGAAGTAGGGTTCGACAGGCCAGGAATGTTGTCAGATATTGCATCCGAGATGTTAGGTTGCCTTAGATTATGATATATACCGTTATAGACGCATATAATGTTCCCACCGAGAAGTAGGGTCCGACACGCCTAGAAGGTTGTAGAATATTACATCCGAGATGTCAGGTTGCCTTAGGTTAGGATATATACCGTTATAGACATATATACTGTTCCCTCCGAGAAGTAGAGTTCGACAGGCCAGGAATGTTGTCAAATATTGCATCCGAGATGTTAGGTTGCCTTTGGTTAGGATATATAACGTTATAGACGCATGTAATGTTACCTCCGAGAAGTACGGTTCGACAGGCCAAGAATGTTGTCAAATATTGCATCCGAGATGTTAGGTTGCCTTAGATTATGATATACACCGTTATAGACGCATATAATGTTCCCACCGAGAAGTAGGGTTCGACAGGCCAGGAATGTTGTCAAATATTGCATCCGAGATGTTAGGTTGCCTTAGATTAGGATATATACCGTTATAGACGTATATACTGTTCCCACCGAGACGTAGGGACCGACACGCCTGGAATGTTGTCAAATATTGCATCCGAGATGTTTGGTTGCCTCAGGTAAGGATATATGACGTTATAGACGTATATACTGTTCCCTCCGAGAAGTAGGGTTCGACAGGCCAGGAATGTTGCCAAATATTGCATCCGAGATGTTAGGTTGCCTTAGGTTAGGATATATAACGTTATAGACGCATGTAATGTTACCACCGAGACGTAGGGACCGACACGCCTGGAATGTTGTCAAATGTTACATCCGAGATGTTAGGTTGCCTCAGGTTAGGATATATGACGTTATAGACGTATGTACGGTTCCCTCCGAGAAGTAGGGTTCGACGGGCCAGGAATGATGTCAAATATTGCATCCGAGATGTTAGGTCGCCTTAGGTTAGGATATATAACGTTATAGACGCATGTAATGTTACCACCGAGACGTAGGGACCGACACGCCTGGAATGTTGTCAAATGTTACATCCGAGATGTTAGGTTGCCTTAGGTTAGGATATACGACGTTACAGACGTATATACTGTTCCCTCCGAGAAGTAGTGTTCGACAGGCCAGGAATGTTGTCAAATATTGCATCCGAGATGTTAGGTTGCCTTAGGTTAGGATATATAACGTTATAGACGCATGTAATGTTACCTCCGAGAAGTACGGTTCGACAGGCCAAGAATGTTGTCAAATATTGCATCCGAGATGTTAGGTTGCCTTAGATTATGATATACACCGTTATAGACGCATATAATGTTCCCACCGAGAAGTAGGGTTCGACAGGCCAGGAATGTTGTCAAATATTGCATCCGAGATGTTTGGTTGCCTCAGGTAAGGATATATGACGTTATAGACGTATATACTGTTCCCTCCGAGAAGTAGGGTTCGACAGGCCAGGAATGTTGCCAAATATTGCATCCGAGATGTTAGGTTGCCTTAGGTTAGGATATATAACGTTATAGACGCATGTAATGTTACCACCGAGACGTAGGGACCGACACGCCTGGAATGTTGTCAAATGTTACATCCGAGATGTTAGGTTGCCTTAGGTTAGGATATATGACGTTACAGACGTATATACTGTTCCCTCCGAGAAGTAGGGTTCGACAGGCCAGGAATGTTGTCAGATATTGCATCCGAGATGTTAGGTTGCCTTAGGTTAGGATATATAACGTTATAGACGCATGTAATGTTACCACCGAGACGTAGGGACCGACACGCCTGGAATGTTGTCAAATGTTACATCCGAGATGTTAGGTTGCCTTAGGTTAGGATATATGACGTTACAGACGTATATACTGTTCCCTCCGAGAAGTAGGGTTCGACAAGCCAGGAATGTTGTCAGATATTGCATCCGAGATGTTAGGTTGCCTTAGATTATGATATATACCGTTATAGACGCATATAATGTTCCCACCGAGAAGTAGGGTCCGACACGCCTAGAAGGTTGTAGAATATTACATCCGAGATGTCAGGTTGCCTTAGGTTAGGATATATACCGTTATAGACATATATACTGTTCCCTCCGAGAAGTAGAGTTCGACAGGCCAGGAATGTTGTCAAATATTGCATCCGAGATGTTAGGTTGCCTTAGATTATGATATATACCGTTATAGACGCATATAATGTTCCCACCGAGAAGTAGGGTCCGACACGCCTAGAAGGTTGTAGAATATTACATCCGAGATGTCAGGTTGCCTTAGGTTAGGATATATACCGTTATAGACATATATACTGTTCCCTCCGAGAAGTAGAGTGCGACAGGCCAGGAATGTTGTCAAATATTGCATCCGAGATGTTAGGTTGCCTTAGATTATGATATACACCGTTATAGACGTATATACTGTTCCCTCCGAGAAGTAGGGTTCGACAGGCCAGGAATGTTGTCAAATATTCCATCCGAGATGTTAGGTGGCCTTAGATTAGGATATACAACGTTCTAGACGCATATAATGTTCCCACCGAGAAGTAGGGTCCGACACGCCTGGAATGTCGTCAAATGTTACATCCGAGATGCTAGGTTGCCTTAGGTTAGGATATATGACGTGATAGACGTATATACTGTTCCCTCCGAGAAGTAGGGTTCGACGGGCCAGGAATGTTGTCAAATATTGCATCCGAGATGTTAGGTCGCCTTAGGTTAGGATATATAACGTTATAGAGGCATGTAATGTTACCACCGAGACGTAGGGACCGACACGCCTGGAATGTTGTCAAATGTTACATCCCGAGATGTTAGGTTGCCTTAGGTTAGGATATATGACGTTACAGACGTATATACTGTTCCCTCCGAGAAGTAGTGTTTGACAGGCCAGGAATGTTGTCAAATATTGCATCCGAGATGTTAGGTTGCCTTAGATTAGGATATATACCGTTATAGACGTATATACTGTTCCCTCCGAGAAGTAGGGTTCGACAGGCCAGGAATGTTGTCAAATATTGCATCCGAGATGTTAGGTTGCCTCAGGTAAGAATATATGACATTATAGACGTATATACAGTTCCCTCCGAGAAGTAGGGTTCGACAGGCCAGGAATGTTGTCAAATATTGCATCCGAGATCTTAGGTTGCCTTAGGTTAGGATATATAACGTTATAGACGTATATACTGTTCCCTCCGAGAAGTAGGGTTCGACAGGCCAGGAATGTTGTCAAATATTGCATCCGAGATGTTAGGTTGCCTTAGATTATGATATGCACCGTTACAGACGTATATACTGTTCCCTCCGAGAAGTAGGGTTCGACAGGCCAGGAATGTTGTCAAATATTGCATCCGAGATGTTAGGTTGCCTTAGATTAGGATATACAACGTTATAGACGCATATAATGTTCCCACCGAGAAGTAGGGTCCGACACGCCTGGAATGTCGTCAAATGTTACATCCGAGATGTTAGGTTGCCTCAGGTTAGGATATATGACGTTATAGACGTATATACGGTTCCCTCCGAGAAGTAGGTTTCGACGGGCCAGGAATGTTGTCAAATATTGCATCCGAGATGTTAGGTCGCCTTAGGTTAGGATATATAACGTTATAGACGCATGTAATGTTACCACCGAGACGTAGGGACCGACACGCCTGGAATGTTGTCAAATGTTACATCCGAGATGTTAGGTTGCCTTAGGTTAGGATATATGACGTTACAGACGTATATACTTTTCCCTCCGAGAAGTAGGGTTCGACAGGCCAGGAATGTTGTCAAATATTGCATACGAGATGTTAGGTTGCCTTAGGTTAGGATATATAACGTTATAGACGCATGTAATGTTACCACCGAGACGTAGGGACCGACACGCCTGGAATGTTGTCAAATGTTACATCCGAGATGTTAGGTTGCCTCAGGTTAGGATATATGACGTTATAGACGTATATACTGTTCCCTCCGAGAAGTAGGGTTCGACGGGCCAGGAATGTTGTCAAATATTGCATCCGAGATGTTAGGTTGCCTTAGATTAGGATATATACCGTTATAGACGTATATACTGTTCCCTCCGAGAAGTAGGGTTCGACAGGCCAGGAATGTTGTCAAATATTGCATCCGAGATGTTTGGTTGCCTCAGGTAAGGATATATGACGTTATAGACGTATATACTGTTCCCTCCGAGAAGTAGGGTTCGACAGGCCAGGATTGTTGCCAAATATTGCATCCGAGATGTTAGGTTGCCTTAGGTTATGATATATAACGTTATAGACGCATGTAATGTTACCACCGAGACGTAGGGACCGACACGCCTGGAATGTTGTCAAATGTTACATCCGAGATGTTAGGTTGCCTTAGGTTAGGATATATGACGTGATAGACGTATATACTGTTCCCTCCGAGAAGTAGGGTTCGACGGGCCAGGAATGTTGCCAAATATTGCATCCGAGATGTTAGGTTGCCTTAGGTTAGGATATATAACGTTATAGACGCATGTAATGTTACCACCGAGACGTAGGGACCGACACGCCTGGAATGTTGTCAAATATTGCATCCGAGATGTTTGGTTGCCTCAGGTAAGGATATATGACGTTATAGACGTATATACTGTTCCCTCCGAGAAGTAGGGTTCGACAGGCCAGGAATGTTGTCAAATATTGCATCCGAGATGTTAGGTTGCCTTAGGTTAGGATATATAACGTTATAGACGCATGTAATGTTACCTCCGAGAAGTACGGTTCGACAGGCCAAGAATGTTGTCAAATATTGCATCCGAGATGTTAGGTTGCCTCAGGTAAGAATATATGACGTTATAGACGTATATACTGTTCCCTCCGAGAAGTAGGGTTCGACAGGCCAGGAATGTTGTCAAATATTGCATCCGAGATATTAGGTTGCCTTAGATTAGGATATATACCGTTATAGACGCATGTAATGTTACCACCGAGACGTAGGGACCGACACGCCTGGAATGTTGTAGAATAATACATCCGAGATGTCAGGTTGCCTTAGGTTAGGATATATAACGTTATAGACGTATATACTGTTCCCTCCGAGAAGTAGGATTCGACAGGCCAGGAATGTTGTCAAATATTGCATCCGAGATATTAGGTTGCCTTAGATTAGGATATATACCGTTATAGACGCATGTAATGTTACCACCGAGACGTAGGGACCGACACGCCTGGAATGTTGTCAAATGTTACATCCGAGATGTTAGGTTGCCTCAGGTTAGGATATATGACGTTATAGACGTATATACTGTTCCCTCCGAGAAGTAGGGTTCGACGGGCCAGGAATGTTGTCAAATATTGCATCCGAGATGTTAGGTTGCCTTAGATTAGGATATATACCGTTATAGACGTATATACTGTTCCCTCCGAGAAGTAGGGTTCGACAGGCCAGGAATGTTGTCAAATATTGCATCCGAGATGTTTGGTTGCCTCAGGTAAGGATATATGACGTTATAGACGTATATAGTGTTCCCTCCGAGAAGTAGGGTTCGACGGGCCAGGAATGTTGCCAAATATTGCATCCGAGATGTTAGGTTGCCTTAGGTTAGGATATATAACGTTATAGACGCATGTAATGTTACCACCGAGACGTAGGGACCGACACGCCTGGAATGTTGTCAAATATTGCATCCGAGATGTTTGGTTGCCTCAGGTAAGGATATATGACGTTATAGACGTATATACTGTTCCCTCCGAGAAGTAGGGTTCGACAGGCCAGGAATGTTGTCAAATATTGCATCCGAGATGTTAGGTTGCCTTAGGTTAGGGTATATAACGTTATAGACGCATGTAATGTTACCTCCGAGAAGTACGGTTCGACAGGCCAAGAATGTTGTCAAATATTGCATCCGAGATGTTAGGTTGCCTCAGGTAAGAATATATGACGTTATAGACGTATATACTGTTCCCTCCGAGAAGTAGGGTTCGACAGGCCAGGAATGTTGTCAAATATTGCATCCGAGATATTAGGTTGCCTTAGATTAGGATATATACCGTTATAGACGCATGTAATGTTACCACCGAGACGTAGGGACCGACACGCCTGGAATGTTGTAGAATAATACATCCGAGATGTCAGGTTGCCTTAGGTTAGGATATATAACGTTATAGACCCTCTATAAAATGTCTCTGTCTCAAGTTTCGGTCCGCGGCGAGGGGACGCGCTCAGTCCTCCGCGGCTGGGTGTGGCCGGTAGGTGCATCGGTGCTGAGCGGGCCAACCCCGGGGTACCTGGCGCCCCCCGGGTGTATAAATGCCTTCCCCCGGTACGCGGCTCTGCCGGGGGTGACGTGTTTGTTCCGACACTACTCGTGGGATTCGTATGGAGTCTTTTAATAAAACGGGGTTGGGGGGGAGTAGGTGTGGGAGGGGCGATGGAGCTGGCACTTCGATGCCGGCGTCGGTGCGTCCAGTGGTCGTCTGTGTGGAGAGGCTTCCCTCTTCACGAGGCGCCGCTGTGAGGTGCGGAGCGCTGACTTCGGAGACGCTCCATTCTGGGAGGGAAGGTAGGGAAGGGCGGGATAACCCGGAGGGGGGGTCCCTTCCTCCTTCCTGCAGCGGAGAGGAGGTTGGGGGTACACATCTGGGCCCCTCGAAGGTGCCATCGGCACGTCCGTCGAGGGCGGGCTCCCCGTTGTCGGTGGGGTCCGTACCGTCCAGGGTGGCCTCTCCGGCCCCCTCGGACCACGACTGCGACACTGATGTGTCGTGGTCGTCTCTGAGGTTTGCTGGGTCGGGACCGCCCAGGAAGAGGGGACGCCCCCTGACAACGGGCGAATACCTGGGCCTGCAGGCGGCCAAGGAGAAACTCCTCCAGACGGAGCTGAAGAAGCTGCGACTGGAGGAGGAGGAGAAAATACTTAGGGCCGATGATCCGGCCCCGCCGCCAAGCAAGGCGGCCAAACATATCCCCTCAGTAGAGGAGTATACAAGGGAGTTCAGGGGCGTCCCCTCTGCGGAGTTGGGAAGAGAAGCCCTCGCGGCAATGAACCGCGTCGAATGGGTGGCTGCCAGGTCCACGAACCTGAAAGGCGTGTTCGTGCGAAGATTGCGGGAGAGTGCGCGCACTTTGTGCGCACTTGTTCAAAGCGCTTTGGAGTCTTCGCACTCCCCCGCACGGGAAGGACTGGAAGTCAGGGCGGACTTATCAGCCCTGAGGCGGGAATTGGAGGCTGCGAAGGCTGAAAATGCGGTCCTACGGGACCGCATTAAGGATATGGAGAGGCGAACGCCGCCTCTGGCGCCTAGGGCGGAGAATGGCAAAGTCGACATGGTGTCCCTCGCAGACACAGTCGCCCGCATCGTCGATGAAAAGTTGTCGGCCTATACGGCGAGTTTGAAGGGAACTTCTTCTTCCCTTTCGTCCCAAACCGCGGCCGTCCCCAGCCCTACTCCTGCGAGTGGGGGTGATGCGGCTGCTGGGGAGGCGACGGGGAAGAAGAAGAGGAAAAAGAAGAAGAAAGCGGAGGCGTTTACGACTCCTGCTGCGGGAACATCTTCGAAGAAGAAGGAGGTGGTTCGCCGCCGCTCGGTTTCCGGGCGGAGGGGAACGGTGGAGGCACCAACGGTGCCGACAGGTGGGTCGACTCAGAGCGAGGTGCCTTGGGCTAAGGTGGTCGGGCGGAAGGCACAGCGGGCTGCGAAGAAACAGAGCCAGGAGACCGCTGGGTCTGCCAAGGCGCCCGTCAAGCTCGGGAGGCCCCCCCGAGCCGCGGCTGTGGCCCTTACGCTGCCTTCGGGCAGCAAAGGATCTTATCAGGAGATCCTGGTCGCGGCTCGGCAGAGGGTCTCCCTGAGCGAGTTAGGAATAGAGGAGGTGCGCCCAAGGCGCGCAAGGACTGGGGGTTTCCTTTTGGAAATCCCCGGTCCTGAGAAGGCGGCAAAAGCTGCCCTGTTAGCAGATAAGTTAAGGGTGGCATTGGCGGACACAGAGGCCCGGGTCTCATGCCCTTCTAAGAGGGCGGAGTTGAGAGTGAGTGGGCTCGACGACTCCGTCACCTCATCTGAGGTGGCGGAGTCGGTGGCTGCGGCGGCAGGGTGCCTGGCCGCGGAGGTGAGGACCGGTGAGATAAGGTCCTCACCTCTGGGACTAGGAACCCTCTGGATCCAATGCCCCTTGGTTGCCGCTCGTAAAGCTGCAAACCTGGGGTGGATCAGGGTGGGATGGTGCAGAGCCAAGGTGAAGGCCCTGAAACCTCGTCCCCAGCAGTGTTATCGCTGCCTGGCTAAGGGGCACGTGCGGCAGCATTGCTCTGCCGAAGTTGACCGGGGCGACCTTTGTTATAACTGTGGTTCCCCCGGTCACCGAGCGAATGTGTGCCGGGCGACCGCCCCCCACTGTCCGCTGTGTGCGGACTTGGGGCGACCGGCCGACCACAGACTCGGGGGGGTTAAGTGTAACCCCCCGACGCGGAAGGGGCGCCTGGGGACGAGGGCGCCGCAGCCACCGAAGGGGGGTGTGGAGGGTGGGCCGCCGGGAGGGGGCACTAAGGGGGTGAAGGAGGCCGGGGGCATTGTTACCCTGGCGGAGGACTCTGGCCGGGGGGAGGCCATGGATATGGCATAAACTTCCCCCCGACCAGAGTCCTCCAGGCGAACGTCAACCACGCCCGCCGAGCCCATGATCTCTTGGTCGAGGGTCTTATGGCGGGCGGAGTTGACGTTGCAGTGGTCGCTGAACCCTTCGTGATCCCCGACCGACCGTCCTGGGTCGGGGATCGCGAGGGGTCAGTTGCCATAGCTCAGGCTGCAGCCTCGCGGGTTCCGCCGTTCGCCTTTTTGGGCGATGGACGGGGCTTCGTGGCTGTGGACTGGGCGGGCTTCGTGCTGGTGGGGACCTATGCTCCACCGCGCTGGCCCCTAGAGTCGTTCGAGGAGTATCTGGACGGGCTTGGGAACTTTTTGTCCCAGTTCTCAGCCCGCCAGGTACTCGTCTTGGGGGACTTCAACGCCCATGCTTCGGCATGGGGGTCCCCCAGGACGGACGCGAGGGGCGAGACGGTTTTGGAGTGGGCTGCTGGTCTCGATCTTCGGTTGCTCAACCGAGGATCGACCAGTACGTGCGTGCGATGGCAGGGTACAAGCATCGTGGATCTTTCATGGGCTTCCCCTGCCGCCGTACCGCGGGTCACGGGGTGGACGGTGGACGAGTCCACGGAGACTCTATCCGATCACTGGTACGTTCGGATAGATGTCTCCGGGACCGCCCCGGGCCGCCAAGCTGGTCCACGCCAGCAGCGAAGGAGGTGGGCTCTCAGAGCCCTTGACGAGGACGCCCTGATGGCTGCCGTCCATGCCGTGGCTTGGTCGGAGCCGTCGGCCGAGCCCGTCGCCGACGTGGAGGCGGAGGCCGACTGGTTCGATGGAGCCCTGACTGCAATCTGCAGGACGGCGATGCCGAGGGCCAGTCGACTTCCGCCCCGGAGGCCGGTGTACTGGTGGTCGGACGACATCGCGCGGATCCGAGCGAGTTGCGCGATGGCGCGACGCCAGTACACCAGGTCTCGGAGACGGAGACGTCGGGACGAGGCACGGACGGCCCTGTTGTATGCCAAATATCGTCAGCTGACGGTTCAGCTGCAACAGGCCATCGGGAGGGCCAAGACCAGCGCTTGGGACGGACTTCTTCGTTCGTTGGATCAGGATCCGTGGGGGCGTCCATATAAGCTTGTCCTAAACAAGCTTAGAGCTTATGGCCCCCCGGTGACTGAGACGATGGAACCCCGGCTTCTCGGGAGGGTGGTCGATGCGTTGTTCCCGTCTGGGAGCGCATCGGCCGCCTTCCCGACTCAGGTGGACGGGTGGTCCGCGGGGCTGGAGGTTACGGAGGAGGAGTTGGCCGGGGCGGTGAGACGTCTCGGTGCTCGGAATACGGCTCCGGGTCCCGACGGCGTCCCCGGCCGCGTGCTGGTCTTGGCCCTGCGCGTTCTGGGTCCCCGACTTCGGAGGCTTTTTACAGCCATCCTGAAGTCGGGGACGTTCCCATCTCGGTGGCGCCTCGGACGCCTGGTCCTCCTGCGGAAGGAGGGCCGGGACGCTGAATCTCCCTCGGGCTATCGGCCCATCGTGCTCCTGGATGAGATCGGGAAGCTCTACGAGAGAATCGTGGCTTCCCGACTCACCAGGCATCTGGAGCGGGTAGGACCCGACCTGGCCGAGTGTCAGTTCGGCTTCCGCCGGGGCCGGTCCACGATCGACGCGATCGATCGGGTCCGTACCTTGGCGGGCTCGGCTACTGCCCGGGGAGGGATGGCATTGGCGGTGTCCTTGGACATCGTCAATGCCTTCAACTCCCTCTCCTGGGAGGCCATCCGCAGGGGACTCGAACGACATGGAGTCCCTCAATACCTGCGGGTGGCGGTCGGCTCCTACCTTAGCGGCAGGTGCGTCGAGTACGTGGGCCGGGGTGGAAACACCTGCACGAGGGAGATTAGTCGCGACGTACCCCAGGGGTCAGTTTTGGGACCCCTCTTGTGGGACGTGGGGTACGACGCGGCGCTGCGGGTCCTCCTTCCCACCGGTGTCAGCGTAGTCTGCTACGCTGACGATACCGTATTGGTAGCCGGTGGGCGTACCAGCGGGAGGATCGTCCGGCGAGCCGAGGTGGGAGTGGCCAACGTGGCTTCCCTGATCCGGGGTATGGGTTTGGAGCTGGCTCCTCACAAGACGGAGGCGATGTGGTTCTTGGACCGTCATCTCCTCCGTCGAAATGGGAGGTCACTCGCCGATACCTGGATCCGAGTAGGGGACACCCGCATCCAGGTGAGGCCCGCGATAAAATATCTCGGACTTCACCTGGACGGCTCCTGGGCTTTTGGGCGCCACTTCGCGCTCCTGGCACCCAGGTTGGAAAAAGCGGCGGCCAGCTTGGGTCGCTTGCTGCCCAACCTGGGGGGCCCGGACGCGAGGGTACGCCGCCTTTATGCGGGCATCGTGCGGTCGATGGCTCTTTATGGAGCCCCGATCTGGGCGGACGCCCTGATGGCCAGCCGGCGCAGCCGGGCACTGCTTCGCAGTGTTTGGCGGCGCCTTGCCATCAGGGTGATCAGAGGATACCGCACGGTGTCTCATGAGGCGGCGGGAACTCTGGCGGGGTTACCACCCCTGGAGCTCCTGGCGGAGCGCGAAGCGGTTGTCTATGGACACCTTCGTCTCTGCCAGGATGTCTCACCCCCGTCAGAGGAGGCGGTCAGAGCGTGGGCCTGGCGGTCTGTGGTGACCAAGTGGGAGGAGCGTCTTCGCGCCACCCATGGGAGTCACCGGACCGTCGGGGCGGTATTGCCCATCCTCGATAGATGGGTGAGCCGAAGCCGAGGGCTATCCTACCGGACCACGCAGGTCCTCACCGGGCACGGATGCTTCGGGGAGTACCTGCGCCGGATAGGACGGGAAGCCACGGCGGCGTGTCACCACTGTGGTGACCAGAGGGACACGGCGCAGCACACGCTGGAGTTTTGTCCAGCGTGGGAGGTGCGGCGTCGTGTCCTTCGGAGCGAGGTGGGCCAGGATCTGGCATTGCCATCCGTACTTAGACGGATGGTGGTGGATGCCAGATCCTGGCGTGCTATGGCGGCCTTCTGCGAGGCCGTCATGCGGGCGAAGGAGGCGGCGGAGAGGAACCGCGAAGTTAGCGATCCCTCCCGTCGACGGCGGCGGCGCAGGCGTCGCCGCCCTCCACCGGCGCCCGGGGATGTCCACCGTGTGGATATCGCCGGGCGCCCATAGGGGACTCAGTCCCCGGGGGGTGACAGCCCCTCGCGCGGGCCGGGGCGTAACCGCGTACGCCACGGCCGTCACCCGCGCGGGGGGCCGTCCGGAGGGGTGACTCGGTCGTGATGGACGGGGGCCCATCGCGACCATTGCACGCCACCCCTCCGAGACGTGCAGCGACTTCGGACGTGGCCCCGAAGTCGCTGCAAGGGTATCCTTTGGGAGGAGGAGGGGTCGCATCTTAGATGCGGCCTCTCCCTCCCGGGATGGGAGCCTGCCAGACTTCTTCTGGGAGGGTCCAGACGCTGAGGGGGAGCCGGTCGCGTTCGTAAGAGATCCCGGCTCTCCCTCAGTAGCGTCGTTGGTGGCCACCGTGGGGTTTTAGCCGGTAAGAGTCCGGCATAACCTCGGAGTTCCCCCGAACTCCGAGGTATCCATGAGGATTTCCCCACGTTAAAAAAAAAAAAAAAAATATAACGTTATAGACGTATATACTGTTCCCTCCGAGAAGTAGGGTTCGACAGGCCAGGAATGTTGTCAAATATTGCATCCGAGATATTAGGTTGCCTTAGATTAGGATATATACCGTTATAGACGCATGTAATGTTACCACCGAGACGTAGGGACCGACACGCCTGGAATGTTGTCAAATGTTACATCCGAGATGTTAGGTTGCCTCAGGTTAGGATATATGATGTTATAGACGTATATACTGTTCCCTCCGAGAAGTAGGGTTCGACGGGCCAGGAATGTTGTCAAATATTGCATCCGAGATGTTAGGTTGCCTTAGATTAGGATATATACCGTTATAGACGTATATACTGTTCCCTCCGAGAAGTAGGGTTCGACAGGCCAGGAATGTTGTCAAATATTGCATCCGAGATGTTTGGTTGCCTCAGGTAAGGATATATGACGTTATAGACGTATATAGTGTTCCCTCCGAGAAGTAGGGTTCGACAGGCCAGGAATGTTGCCAAATATTGCATCCGAGATGTTAGGTTGCCTTAGGTTAGGATATATAACGTTATAGACGCATGTAATGTTACCACCGAGACGTAGGGACCGACACGCCTGGAATGTTGTCAAATGTTACATCCGAGATGTTAGGTTGCCTCAGGTTAGGATATATGACGTTATAGACGTATATACGGTTCCCTCCGAGAAGTAGGGTTCGACGGGCCAGGAATGTTGTCAAATATTGCATCCGAGATGTTAGGTCGCCTTAGGTTAGGATATATAACGTTATAGACGCATGTAATGTTACCACCGAGACGTAGGGACCGACACGCCTGGAATGTTGTCAAATGTTACATCCGAGATGTTAGGTTGCCTTAGGTTAGGATATATGACGTTACAGACGTATATACTTTTCCCTCCGAGAAGTAGGGTTCGACAGGCCAGGAATGTTGTCAAATATTGCATACGAGATGTTAGGTTGCCTTAGGTTAGGATATATAACGTTATAGACGCATGTAATGTTACCACCGAGACGTAGGGACCGACACGCCTGGAATGTTGTCAAATGTTACATCCGAGATGTTAGGTTGCCTTAGGTTAGGATATATGACGTTACAGACGTATATACTGTTCCCTCCGAGAAATAGGGTTCGACAGGCCAGGAATGTTGTCAGATATTGCATCCGAGATGTTAGGTTGCCTTAGATTATGATATATACCGTTATAGACGCATATAATGTTCCCACCGAGAAGTAGGGTTCGACAGGCCAGGAATGTTGTCAAATATTGCATCCGAGATGTTTGGTTGCCTCAGGTAAGGATATATGACGTTATAGACGTATATACTGTTCCCTCCGAGAAGTAGTGTTCGACAGGCCAGGAATGTTGTCAAATATTGCATCCGAGATGTTAGGTTGCCTTAGGTTAGGATATATAACGTTATAGACGCATGTAATGTTACCTCCGAGAAGTACGGTTCGACAGGCCAAGAATGTTGTCAAATATTGCATCCGAGATGTTAGGTTGCCTCAGGTAAGAATATATGACGTTATAGACGTATATACAGTTCCCTCCGAGAAGTAGGGTTCGACAGGCCAGGAATGTTGTCAAATATTGCATCCGAGATGTTAGGTTGCCTTAGATTATGATATATACCGTTATAGACGCATATAATGTTCCCACCGAGAAGTAGGGTTCGACAGGCCAGGAATGTTGTCAAATATTGCATCCGAGATGTTTGGTTGCCTCAGGTAAGGATATATGACGTTATAGACGTATATACTGTTCCCTCCGAGAAGTAGTGTTCGACAGGCCAGGAATGTTGTCAAATATTGCATCCGAGATGTTAGGTTGCCTTAGGTTAGGATATATAACGTTATAGACGCATGTAATGTTACCTCCGAGAAGTACGGTTCGACAGGCCAAGAATGTTGTCAAATATTGCATCCGAGATGTTAGGTTGCCTCAGGTAAGAATATATGACGTTATAGACGTATATACAGTTCCCTCCGAGAAGTAGGGTTCGACAGGCCAGGAATGTTGTCAAATATTGCATCCGAGATGTTAGGTTGCCTTAGATTAGGATATATACCGTTATAGACGTATATACTGTTCCCTCCGAGAAGTAGGGTTCGACAGGACAGGAATGTTGTCAAATATTGCATCCGAGATGTTAGGTTGCCTCAGGTAAGAATATATGACATTATAGACGTATATACAGTTCCCTCCGAGAAGTAGGGTTCGACAGGCCAGGAATGTTGTCAAATATTGCATCCGAGATGTTAGGTTGCCTTAGGTTAGGATATATAACGTTATAGACGTATATACTGTTCCCTCCGAGAAGTAGGGTTCGACAGGCCAGGAATGTTGTCAAATATTGCATCCGAGATGTTAGGTTGCCTTAGATTATGATATGCACCGTTATAGACGTATATACTGTTCCCTCCGAGAAGTAGGGTTCGACAGGCCAGGAATGTTGTCAAATATTGCATCCGAGATATTAGGTTGCCTTAGATTAGGATATACAACGTTATAGACGCATATAATGTTCCCACCGAGAAGTAGGGTCCGACACGCCTGGAATGTCGTCAAATGTTACATCCGAGATGTTAGGTTGCCTCAGGTTAGGATATATGACGTTATAGACGTATATACGGTTCCCTCCGAGAAGTAGGGTTCGACGGGCCAGGAATGTTGTCAAATATTGCATCCGAGATGTTAGGTCGCCTTAGGTTAGGATATATAACGTTATAGACGCATGTAATGTTACCACCGAGACGTAGGGACCGACACGCCTGGAATGTTGTCAAATGTTACATCCGAGATGTTAGGTTGCCTTAGGTTAGGATATATGACGTTACAGACGTATATACTTTTCCCTCCGAGAAGTAGGGTTCGACAGGCCAGGAATGTTGTCAAATATTGCATACGAGATGTTAGGTTGCCTTAGGTTAGGATATATAACGTTATAGACGCATGTAATGTTACCACCGAGACGTAGGGACCGACACGCCTGGAATGTTGTCAAATGTTACATCCGAGATGTTAGGTTGCCTTAGGTTAGGATATATGACGTTACAGACGTATATACTGTTCCCTCCGAGAAATAGGGTTCGACAGGCCAGGAATGTTGTCAGATATTGCATCCGAGATGTTAGGTTGCCTTAGATTATGATATATACCGTTATAGACGCATATAATGTTCCCACCGAGAAGTAGGGTTCGACAGGCCAGGAATGTTGTCAAATATTGCATCCGAGATGTTTGGTTGCCTCAGGTAAGGATATATGACGTTATAGACGTATATACTGTTCCCTCCGAGAAGTAGTGTTCGACAGGCCAGGAATGTTGTCAAATATTGCATCCGAGATGTTAGGTTGCCTTAGGTTAGGATATATAACGTTATAGACGCATGTAATGTTACCTCCGAGAAGTACGGTTCGACAGGCCAAGAATGTTGTCAAATATTGCATCCGAGATGTTAGGTTGCCTCAGGTAAGAATATATGACGTTATAGACGTATATGCAGTTCCCTCCGAGAAGTAGGGTTCGACAGGCCAGGAATGTTGTCAAATATTGCATCCGAGATGTTAGGTTGCCTTAGATTATGATATATACCGTTATAGACGCATATAATGTTCCCACCGAGAAGTAGGGTTCGACAGGCCAGGAATGTTGTCAAATATTGCATCCGAGATGTTTGGTTGCCTCAGGTAAGGATATATGACGTTATAGACGTATATACTGTTCCCTCCGAGAAGTAGTGTTCGACAGGCCAGGAATGTTGTCAAATATTGCATCCGAGATGTTAGGTTGCCTTAGGTTAGGATATATAACGTTATAGACGCATGTAATGTTACCTCCGAGAAGTACGGTTCGACAGGCCAAGAATGTTGTCAAATATTGCATCCGAGATGTTAGGTTGCCTCAGGTAAGAATATATGACGTTATAGACGTATATACAGTTCCCTCCGAGAAGTAGGGTTCGACAGGCCAGGAATGTTGTCAAATATTGCATCCGAGATGTTAGGTTGCCTTAGATTAGGATATATACCGTTATAGACGTATATACTGTTCCCTCCGAGAAGTAGGGTTCGACAGGACAGGAATGTTGTCAAATATTGCATCCGAGATGTTAGGTTGCCTCAGGTAAGAATATATGACATTATAGACGTATATACAGTTCCCTCCGAGAAGTAGGGTTCGACAGGCCAGGAATGTTGTCAAATATTGCATCCGAGATGTTAGGTTGCCTTAGGTTAGGATATATAACGTTATAGACGTATATACTGTTCCCTCCGAGAAGTAGGGTTCGACAGGCCAGGAATGTTGTCAAATATTGCATCCGAGATGTTAGGTTGCCTTAGATTATGATATGCACCGTTATAGACGTATATACTGTTCCCTCCGAGAAGTAGGGTTCGACAGGCCAGGAATGTTGTCAAATATTGCATCCGAGATATTAGGTTGCCTTAGATTAGGATATACAACGTTATAGACGCATATAATGTTCCCACCGAGAAGTAGGGTCCGACACGCCTGGAATGTCGTCAAATGTTACATCCGAGATGTTAGGTTGCCTCAGGTTAGGATATATGACGTTATAGACGTATATACGGTTCCCTCCGAGAAGTAGGGTTCGACGGGCCAGGAATGTTGTCAAATATTGCATCCGAGATGTTAGGTCGCCTTAGGTTAGGATATATAACGTTATAGACGCATGTAATGTTACCACCGAGACGTAGGGACCGACACGCCTGGAATGTTGTCAAATGTTACATCCGAGATGTTAGGTTGCCTTAGGTTAGGATATATGACGTTACAGACGTATATACTTTTCCCTCCGAGAAGTAGGGTTCGACAGGCCAGGAATGTTGCCAAATATTGCATCCGAGATGTTAGGTTGCCTTAGGTTAGGATATATAACGTTATAGACGCATGTAATGTTACCACCGAGACGTAGGGACCGACACGCCTGGAATGTTGTCAAATGTTACATCCGAGATGTTAGGTTGCCTTAGGTTAGGATATATGACGTTACAGACGTATATACTGTTCCCTCCGAGAAGTAGGGTTCGACAGGCCAGGAATGTTGTCAGATATTGCATCCGAGATGTTAGGTTGCCTTAGATTATGATATATACCGTTATAGACGCATATAATGTTCCCACCGAGAAGTAGGGTCCGACACGCCTAGAAGGTTGTAGAATATTACATCCGAGATGTCAGGTTGCCTTAGGTTAGGATATATACCGTTATAGACATATATACTGTTCCCTCCGAGAAGTAGAGTTCGACAGGCCAGGAATGTTGTCAAATATTGCATCCGAGATGTTAGGTTGCCTTAGATTATGATATACACCGTTATAGACGTATATACTGTTCCCTCCGAGAAGTAGGGTTCGACAGGCCAGGAATGTTGTCAAATATTCCATCCGAGATGTTAGGTTGCCTTAGATTAGGATATACAACGTTATAGACGCATATAATGTTCCCACCGAGAAGTAGGGACCGACACGCCTGGAATGTCGTCAAATGTTACATCCGAGATGTTAGGTTGCCTCAGGTAAGAATATATGACGTTATAGACGTATATACAGTTCCCTCCGAGAAGTAGGGTTCGACAGGCCAGGAATGTTGTCAAATATTGCACCCGAGATGTAGGGTTGCCTTAGGTTAGGATATATAACGTTATAGACGCATGTAATGTTACCACCGAGACGTAGGGTCCGACACGCCTGGAATGTTGTAGAATAATACATCCGAGATGTCAGGTTGCCTTAGGTTAGGATATATGACGTGATAGACGTATATACCGTTCCCTCCGAGAAGTAGGGTTCGACGGGCCAGGAATGTTGTCAAATATTGCATCCGAGATGTTAGGTCGCCTTAGGTTAGGATATATAACGTTATAGAGGCATGTAATGTTACCACCGAGACGTAGGGACCGACACGCCTGGAATGTTGTCAAATGTTACATCCGAGATGTTAGGTTGCCTTAGGTTAGGATATATGACGTTACAGACGTATATACTGTTCCCTCCGAGAAGTAGTGTTCGACAGGCCAGGAATGTTGTCAAATATTGCATCCGAGATGTTAGGTTGCCTTAGGTTAGGATATATAACGTTATAGACGCATGTAATGTTACCTCCGAGAAGTACGGTTCGACAGGCCAAGAATGTTGTCAAATATTGCATCCGAGATGTTAGGTTGCCTCAGGTAAGAATATATGACGTTATAGACGTATATACAGTTCCCTCCGAGAAGTAGGGTTCGACAGGCCAGGAATGTTGTCAAATATTGCACCCGAGATGTAGGGTTGCCTTAGGTTAGGATATATAACGTTATAGACGCATGTAATGTTACCACCGAGACGTAGGGTCCGACACGCCTGGAATGTTGTAGAATAATACATCCGAGATGTCAGGTTGCCTTAGGTTAGGATATATAACGTTATAGACGTATATACTGTTCCCTCCGAGAAGTAGGGTTCGACGGGCCAGGAATGTTGTCAAATATTGCATCCGAGATGTTAGGTTGCCTTAGATTAGGATATATACCGTTATAGACGTATATACTGTTCCCTCCGAGAAGTAGGGTTCGACAGG
This sequence comes from Xylocopa violacea, assembly GCA_963969225.1. NCBI lineage: Eukaryota > Metazoa > Arthropoda > Insecta > Hymenoptera > Apidae > Xylocopa > Xylocopa violacea. Next base: position 8,745,556 of record CAXAJV010000004.1, on the reverse strand, counting down.
CCAGGAATGTTGTCAAATATTGCATCCGAGATGTTTGGTTGCCTCAGGTAAGGATATATGACGTTATAGACGTATATAGTGTTCCCTCCGAGAAGTAGGGTTCGACGGGCCAGGAATGTTGCCAAATATTGCATCCGAGATGTTAGGTTGCCTTAGGTTAGGATATATAACGTTATAGACGCATGTAATGTTACCACCGAGACGTAGGGACCGACACGCCTGGAATGTTGTCAAATGTTACATCCGAGATGTTAGGTTGCCTCAGGTTAGGATATATGACGTTATAGACGTATATACGGTTCCCTCCGAGAAGTAGGGTTCGACGGGCCAGGAATGTTGTCAAATATTGCATCCGAGATGTTAGGTCGCCTTAGGTTAGGATATATAACGTTATAGACGCATGTAATGTTACCACCGAGACGTAGGGACCGACACGCCTGGAATGTTGTCAAATGTTACATCCGAGATGTTAGGTTGCCTTAGGTTAGGATATATGACGTTACAGACGTATATACTTTTCCCTCCGAGAAGTAGGGTTCGACAGGCCAGGAATGTTGTCAAATATTGCATACGAGATGTTAGGTTGCCTTAGGTTAGGATATATAACGTTATAGACGCATGTAATGTTACCACCGAGACGTAGGGACCGACACGCCTGGAATGTTGTCAAATGTTACATCCGAGATGTTAGGTTGCCTTAGGTTAGGATATATGACGTTACAGACGTATATACTGTTCCCTCCGAGAAATAGGGTTCGACAGGCCAGGAATGTTGTCAGATATTGCATCCGAGATGTTAGGTTGCCTTAGATTATGATATATACCGTTATAGACGCATATAATGTTCCCACCGAGAAGTAGGGTTCGACAGGCCAGGAATGTTGTCAAATATTGCATCCGAGATGTTTGGTTGCCTCAGGTAAGGATATATGACGTTATAGACGTATATACTGTTCCCTCCGAGAAGTAGTGTTCGACAGGCCAGGAATGTTGTCAAATATTGCATCCGAGATGTTAGGTTGCCTTAGGTTAGGATATATAACGTTATAGACGCATGTAATGTTACCTCCGAGAAGTACGGTTCGACAGGCCAAGAATGTTGTCAAATATTGCATCCGAGATGTTAGGTTGCCTCAGGTAAGAATATATGACGTTATAGACGTATATACAGTTCCCTCCGAGAAGTAGGGTTCGACAGGCCAGGAATGTTGTCAAATATTGCATCCGAGATGTTAGGTTGCCTTAGATTATGATATATACCGTTATAGACGCATATAATGTTCCCACCGAGAAGTAGGGTTCGACAGGCCAGGAATGTTGTCAAATATTGCATCCGAGATGTTTGGTTGCCTCAGGTAAGGATATATGACGTTATAGACGTATATACTGTTCCCTCCGAGAAGTAGTGTTCGACAGGCCAGGAATGTTGTCAAATATTGCATCCGAGATGTTAGGTTGCCTTAGGTTAGGATATATAACGTTATAGACGCATGTAATGTTACCTCCGAGAAGTACGGTTCGACAGGCCAAGAATGTTGTCAAATATTGCATCCGAGATGTTAGGTTGCCTCAGGTAAGAATATATGACGTTATAGACGTATATACAGTTCCCTCCGAGAAGTAGGGTTCGACAGGCCAGGAATGTTGTCAAATATTGCATCCGAGATGTTAGGTTGCCTTAGATTAGGATATATACCGTTATAGACGTATATACTGTTCCCTCCGAGAAGTAGGGTTCGACAGGACAGGAATGTTGTCAAATATTGCATCCGAGATGTTAGGTTGCCTCAGGTAAGAATATATGACATTATAGACGTATATACAGTTCCCTCCGAGAAGTAGGGTTCGACAGGCCAGGAATGTTGTCAAATATTGCATCCGAGATGTTAGGTTGCCTTAGGTTAGGATATATAACGTTATAGACGTATATACTGTTCCCTCCGAGAAGTAGGGTTCGACAGGCCAGGAATGTTGTCAAATATTGCATCCGAGATGTTAGGTTGCCTTAGATTATGATATGCACCGTTATAGACGTATATACTGTTCCCTCCGAGAAGTAGGGTTCGACAGGCCAGGAATGTTGTCAAATATTGCATCCGAGATATTAGGTTGCCTTAGATTAGGATATACAACGTTATAGACGCATATAATGTTCCCACCGAGAAGTAGGGTCCGACACGCCTGGAATGTCGTCAAATGTTACATCCGAGATGTTAGGTTGCCTCAGGTTAGGATATATGACGTTATAGACGTATATACGGTTCCCTCCGAGAAGTAGGGTTCGACGGGCCAGGAATGTTGTCAAATATTGCATCCGAGATGTTAGGTCGCCTTAGGTTAGGATATATAACGTTATAGACGCATGTAATGTTACCACCGAGACGTAGGGACCGACACGCCTTGAATGTTGTCAAATGTTACATCCGAGATGTTAGGTTGCCTTAGGTTAGGATATATGACGTTACAGACGTATATACTTTTCCCTCCGAGAAGTAGGGTTCGACAGGCCAGGAATGTTGTCAAATATTGCATACGAGATGTTAGGTTGCCTTAGGTTAGGATATATAACGTTATAGACGCATGTAATGTTACCACCGAGACGTAGGGACCGACACGCCTGGAATGTTGTCAAATGTTACATCCGAGATGTTAGGTTGCCTTAGGTTAGGATATATGACGTTACAGACGTATATACTGTTCCCTCCGAGAAATAGGGTTCGACAGGCCAGGAATGTTGTCAGATATTGCATCCGAGATGTTAGGTTGCCTTAGATTATGATATATACCGTTATAGACGCATATAATGTTCCCACCGAGAAGTAGGGTTCGACAGGCCAGGAATGTTGTCAAATATTGCATCCGAGATGTTTGGTTGCCTCAGGTAAGGATATATGACGTTATAGACGTATATACTGTTCCCTCCGAGAAGTAGGGTTCGACAGGCCAGGAATGTTGCCAAATATTGCATCCGAGATGTTAGGTTGCCTTAGGTTAGGATATATAACGTTATAGACGCATGTAATGTTACCACCGAGACGTAGGGACCGACACGCCTGGAATGTTGTCAAATGTTACATCCGAGATGTTAGGTTGCCTTAGGTTAGGATATATGACGTTACAGACGTATATACTGTTCCCTCCGAGAAGTAGGGTTCGACAGGCCAGGAATGTTGTCAGATATTGCATCCGAGATGTTAGGTTGCCTTAGATTATGATATATACCGTTATAGACGCATATAATGTTCCCACCGAGAAGTAGGGTCCGACACGCCTAGAAGGTTGTAGAATATTACATCCGAGATGTCAGGTTGCCTTAGGTTAGGATATATACCGTTATAGACATATATACTGTTCCCTCCGAGAAGTAGAGTTCGACAGGCCAGGAATGTTGTCAAATATTGCATCCGAGATGTTAGGTTGCCTTAGATTATGATATACACCGTTATAGACGTATATACTGTTCCCTCCGAGAAGTAGGGTTCGACAGGCCAGGAATGTTGTCAAATATTCCATTCGAGATGTTAGGTTGCCTTAGATTAGGATATACAACGTTATAGACGCATATAATGTTCCCACCGAGAAGTAGGGACCGACACGCCTGGAATGTCGTCAAATGTTACATCCGAGATGTTAGGTTGCCTCAGGTAAGAATATATGACGTTATAGACGTATATACAGTTCCCTCCGAGAAGTAGGGTTCGACAGGCCAGGAATGTTGTCAAATATTGCACCCGAGATGTAGGGTTGCCTTAGGTTAGGATATATAACGTTATAGACGCATGTAATGTTACCACCGAGACGTAGGGTCCGACACGCCTGGAATGTTGTAGAATAATACATCCGAGATGTCAGGTTGCCTTAGGTTAGGATATATGACGTGATAGACGTATATACCGTTCCCTCCGAGAAGTAGGGTTCGACGGGCCAGGAATGTTGTCAAATATTGCATCCGAGATGTTAGGTCGCCTTAGGTTAGGATATATAACGTTATAGAGGCATGTAATGTTACCACCGAGACGTAGGGACCGACACGCCTGGAATGTTGTCAAATGTTACATCCGAGATGTTAGGTTGCCTTAGGTTAGGATATATGACGTTACAGACGTATATACTGTTCCCTCCGAGAAGTAGTGTTCGACAGGCCAGGAATGTTGTCAAATATTGCATCCGAGATGTTAGGTTGCCTTAGGTTAGGATATATAACGTTATAGACGCATGTAATGTTACCTCCGAGAAGTACGGTTCGACAGGCCAAGAATGTTGTCAAATATTGCATCCGAGATGTTAGGTTGCCTCAGGTAAGAATATATGACGTTATAGACGTATATACAGTTCCCTCCGAGAAGTAGGGTTCGACAGGCCAGGAATGTTGTCAAATATTGCACCCGAGATGTAGGGTTGCCTTAGGTTAGGATATATAACGTTATAGACGCATGTAATGTTACCACCGAGACGTAGGGTCCGACACGCCTGGAATGTTGTAGAATAATACATCCGAGATGTCAGGTTGCCTTAGGTTAGGATATATAACGTTATAGACGTATATACTGTTCCCTCCGAGAAGTAGGGTTCGACAGGCCAGGAATGTTGTCAAATATTGCATCCGAGATATTAGGTTGCCTTAGATTAGGATATATACCGTTATAGACGCATGTAATGTTACCACCGAGACGTAGGGACCGACACGCCTGGAATGTTGTCAAATGTTACATCCGAGATGTTAGGTTGCCTTAGGTTAGGATATATGACGTGATAGACGTATATACTGTTCCCTCCGAGAAGTAGGGTTCGACAGACCAGGAATGTTGTCAGATATTGCATCCGAGATGTTAGGTTGCCTTAGATTATGATATATACCGTTATAGACGCATATAATGTTCCCACCGAGAAGTAGGGTCCGACACGCCTAGAAGGTTGTAGAATATTACATCCGAGATGTCAGGTTGCCTTAGGTTAGGATATATACCGTTATAGACATATATACTGTTCCCTCCGAGAAGTAGAGTTCGACAGGCCAGGAATGTTGTCAAATATTGCATCCGAGATGTTAGGTTGCCTTAGATTATGATATACACCGTTATAGACGTATATACTGTTCCCTCCGAGAAGTAGGGTTCGACAGGCCAGGAATGTTGTCAAATATTGCATCCGAGATGTTAGGTTGCCTTAGATTAGGATATACAACGTTATAGACGCATATAATGTTCCCACCGAGAAGTAGGGTCCGACACGCCTGGAATGTCGTCAAATGTTACATCCGAGATGTTTGGTTGCCTCAGGTTAGGATATATGACGTTATAGACGTATATACGGTTCCCTCCGAGAAGTAGTGTTCGACGGGCCAGGAATGTTGTCAAATATTGCATCCGAGATGTTAGGTCGCCTTAGGTTAGGATATATAACGTTATAGACGCATGTAATGTTACCACCGAGACGTAGGGACCGACACGCCTGGAATGTTGTCAAATGTTACATGCGAGATGTTAGGTTGCCTTAGGTTAGGATATATGACGTGATAGACGTATATACAGTTCCCTCCGAGAAGTAGGGTTCGACAGGCCAGGAATGTTGTCAAATATTGCACCCGAGATGTTAGGTTGCCTCAGGTAAGGATATATGACGTTATAGACGTATATACTGTTCCCTCCGAGAAGTAGGGTTCGACGGGCCAGGAATGTTGTCAAATATTGCACCCGAGATGTAGGGTTGCCTTAGGTTAGGATATATAACGTTATAGACGCATGTAATGTTACCTCCGAGAAGTACGGTTCGACAGACCAAGAATGTTGTCAAATATTGCATCCGAGATGTTAGGTTGCCTCAGGTAAGAATATATGACGTTATAGACGTATATACAGTTCCCTCCGAGAAGTAGGGTTCGACAGGCCAGGAATGTTGTCAAATATTGCACCCGAGATGTAGGGTTGCCTTAGGTTAGGATATATAACGTTATAGACGCATGTAATGTTACCACCGAGACGTAGGGTCCGACACGCCTGGAATGTTGTAGAATAATACATCCGAGATGTCAGGTTGCCTTAGGTTAGGATATATAACGTTATAGACGTATATACTGTTCCCTCCGAGAAGTAGGGTTCGACGGGCCAGGAATGTTGTCAAATATTGCATCCGAGATGTTAGGTTGCCTTAGATTAGGATATATACCGTTATAGACGTATATACTGTTCCCTCCGAGAAGTAGGGTTCGACAGGCCAGGAATGTTGTCAAATATTGCATCCGAGATGTTTGGTTGCCTCAGGTAAGGATATATGACGTTATAGACGTATATAGTGTTCCCTCCGAGAAGTAGGGTTCGACAGGCCAGGAATGTTGCCAAATATTGCATCCGAGATGTTAGGTTGCCTTAGGTTAGGATATATAACGTTATAGACGCATGTAATGTTACCACCGAGACGTAGGGACCGACACGCCTGGAATGTTGTCAAATGTTACATCCGAGATGTTAGGTTGCCTCAGGTTAGGATATATGACGTTATAGACGTATATACGGTTCCCTCCGAGAAGTAGGGTTCGACGGGCCAGGAATGTTGTCAAATATTGCATCCGAGATGTTAGGTCGCCTTAGGTTAGGATATATAACGTTATAGACGCATGTAATGTTACCACCGAGACGTAGGGACCGACACGCCTGGAATGTTGTCAAATGTTACATCCGAGATGTTAGGTTGCCTTAGGTTAGGATATATGACGTTACAGACGTATATACTTTTCCCTCCGAGAAGTAGGGTTCGACAGGCCAGGAATGTTGTCAAATATTGCATACGAGATGTTAGGTTGCCTTAGGTTAGGATATATAACGTTATAGACGCATGTAATGTTACCACCGAGACGTAGGGACCGACACGCCTGGAATGTTGTCAAATGTTACATCCGAGATGTTAGGTTGCCTTAGGTTAGGATATATGACGTTACAGACGTATATACTGTTCCCTCCGAGAAATAGGGTTCGACAGGCCAGGAATGTTGTCAGATATTGCATCCGAGATGTTAGGTTGCCTTAGATTATGATATATACCGTTATAGACGCATATAATGTTCCCACCGAGAAGTAGGGTTCGACAGGCCAGGAATGTTGTCAAATATTGCATCCGAGATGTTTGGTTGCCTCAGGTAAGGATATATGACGTTATAGACGTATATACTGTTCCCTCCGAGAAGTAGTGTTCGACAGGCCAGGAATGTTGTCAAATATTGCATCCGAGATGTTAGGTTGCCTTAGGTTAGGATATATAACGTTATAGACGCATGTAATGTTACCTCCGAGAAGTACGGTTCGACAGGCCAAGAATGTTGTCAAATATTGCATCCGAGATGTTAGGTTGCCTCAGGTAAGAATATATGACGTTATAGACGTATATACAGTTCCCTCCGAGAAGTAGGGTTCGACAGGCCAGGAATGTTGTCAAATATTGCATCCGAGATGTTAGGTTGCCTTAGATTATGATATATACCGTTATAGACGCATATAATGTTCCCACCGAGAAGTAGGGTTCGACAGGCCAGGAATGTTGTCAAATATTGCATCCGAGATGTTTGGTTGCCTCAGGTAAGGATATATGACGTTATAGACGTATATACTGTTCCCTCCGAGAAGTAGTGTTCGACAGGCCAGGAATGTTGTCAAATATTGCATCCGAGATGTTAGGTTGCCTTAGGTTAGGATATATAACGTTATAGACGCATGTAATGTTACCTCCGAGAAGTACGGTTCGACAGGCCAAGAATGTTGTCAAATATTGCATCCGAGATGTTAGGTTGCCTCAGGTAAGAATATATGACGTTATAGACGTATATACAGTTCCCTCCGAGAAGTAGGGTTCGACAGGCCAGGAATGTTGTCAAATATTGCATCCGAGATGTTAGGTTGCCTTAGATTAGGATATATACCGTTATAGACGTATATACTGTTCCCTCCGAGAAGTAGGGTTCGACAGGACAGGAATGTTGTCAAATATTGCATCCGAGATGTTAGGTTGCCTCAGGTAAGAATATATGACATTATAGACGTATATACAGTTCCCTCCGAGAAGTAGGGTTCGACAGGCCAGGAATGTTGTCAAATATTGCATCCGAGATGTTAGGTTGCCTTAGGTTAGGATATATAACGTTATAGACGTATATACTGTTCCCTCCGAGAAGTAGGGTTCGACAGGCCAGGAATGTTGTCAAATATTGCATCCGAGATGTTAGGTTGCCTTAGATTATGATATGCACCGTTATAGACGTATATACTGTTCCCTCCGAGAAGTAGGGTTCGACAGGCCAGGAATGTTGTCAAATATTGCATCCGAGATATTAGGTTGCCTTAGATTAGGATATACAACGTTATAGACGCATATAATGTTCCCACCGAGAAGTAGGGTCCGACACGCCTGGAATGTCGTCAAATGTTACATCCGAGATGTTAGGTTGCCTCAGGTTAGGATATATGACGTTATAGACGTATATACGGTTCCCTCCGAGAAGTAGGGTTCGACGGGCCAGGAATGTTGTCAAATATTGCATCCGAGATGTTAGGTCGCCTTAGGTTAGGATATATAACGTTATAGACGCATGTAATGTTACCACCGAGACGTAGGGACCGACACGCCTGGAATGTTGTCAAATGTTACATCCGAGATGTTAGGTTGCCTTAGGTTAGGATATATGACGTTACAGACGTATATACTTTTCCCTCCGAGAAGTAGGGTTCGACAGGCCAGGAATGTTGTCAAATATTGCATACGAGATGTTAGGTTGCCTTAGGTTAGGATATATAACGTTATAGACGCATGTAATGTTACCACCGAGACGTAGGGACCGACACGCCTGGAATGTTGTCAAATGTTACATCCGAGATGTTAGGTTGCCTTAGGTTAGGATATATGACGTTACAGACGTATATACTGTTCCCTCCGAGAAATAGGGTTCGACAGGCCAGGAATGTTGTCAGATATTGCATCCGAGATGTTAGGTTGCCTTAGATTATGATATATACCGTTATAGACGCATATAATGTTCCCACCGAGAAGTAGGGTTCGACAGGCCAGGAATGTTGTCAAATATTGCATCCGAGATGTTTGGTTGCCTCAGGTAAGGATATATGACGTTATAGACGTATATACTGTTCCCTCCGAGAAGTAGGGTTCGACAGGCCAGGAATGTTGCCAAATATTGCATCCGAGATGTTAGGTTGCCTTAGGTTAGGATATATAACGTTATAGACGCATGTAATGTTACCACCGAGACGTAGGGACCGACACGCCTGGAATGTTGTCAAATGTTACATCCGAGATGTTAGGTTGCCTTAGGTTAGGATATATGACGTTACAGACGTATATACTGTTCCCTCCGAGAAGTAGGGTTCGACAGGCCAGGAATGTTGTCAGATATTGCATCCGAGATGTTAGGTTGCCTTAGATTATGATATATACCGTTATAGACGCATATAATGTTCCCACCGAGAAGTAGGGTCCGACACGCCTAGAAGGTTGTAGAATATTACATCCGAGATGTCAGGTTGCCTTAGGTTAGGATATATACCGTTATAGACATATATACTGTTCCCTCCGAGAAGTAGGGTTCGACAGGCCAGGAATGTTGTCAAATATTGCATCCGAGATGTTAGGTTGCCTTAGATTATGATATGCACCGTTATAGACGTATATACTGTTCCCTCCGAGAAGTAGGGTTCGACAGGCCAGGAATGTTGTCAAATATTGCATCCGAGATATTAGGTTGCCTTAGATTAGGATATACAACGTTATAGACGCATATAATGTTCCCACCGAGAAGTAGGGTCCGACACGCCTGGAATGTCGTCAAATGTTACATCCGAGATGTTAGGTTGCCTCAGGTTAGGATATATGACGTTATAGACGTATATACGGTTCCCTCCGAGAAGTAGGGTTCGACGGGCCAGGAATGTTGTCAAATATTGCATCCGAGATGTTAGGTCGCCTTAGGTTAGGATATATAACGTTATAGACGCATGTAATGTTACCACCGAGACGTAGGGACCGACACGCCTGGAATGTTGTCAAATGTTACATCCGAGATGTTAGGTTGCCTTAGGTTAGGATATATGACGTTACAGACGTATATACTTTTCCCTCCGAGAAGTAGGGTTCGACAGGCCAGGAATGTTGTCAAATATTGCATACGAGATGTTAGGTTGCCTTAGGTTAGGATATATAACGTTATAGACGCATGTAATGTTACCACCGAGACGTAGGGACCGACACGCCTGGAATGTTGTCAAATGTTACATCCGAGATGTTAGGTTGCCTTAGGTTAGGATATATGACGTTACAGACGTATATACTGTTCCCTCCGAGAAATAGGGTTCGACAGGCCAGGAATGTTGTCAGATATTGCATCCGAGATGTTAGGTTGCCTTAGATTATGATATATACCGTTATAGACGCATATAATGTTCCCACCGAGAAGTAGGGTTCGACAGGCCAGGAATGTTGTCAAATATTGCATCCGAGATGTTTGGTTGCCTCAGGTAAGGATATATGACGTTATAGACGTATATACTGTTCCCTCCGAGAAGTAGGGTTCGACAGGCCAGGAATGTTGCCAAATATTGCATCCGAGATGTTAGGTTGCCTTAGGTTAGGATATATAACGTTATAGACGCATGTAATGTTACCACCGAGACGTAGGGACCGACACGCCTGGAATGTTGTCAAATGTTACATCCGAGATGTTAGGTTGCCTTAGGTTAGGATATATGACGTTACAGACGTATATACTGTTCCCTCCGAGAAGTAGGGTTCGACAGGCCAGGAATGTTGTCAGATATTGCATCCGAGATGTTAGGTTGCCTTAGATTATGATATATACCGTTATAGACGCATATAATGTTCCCACCGAGAAGTAGGGTCCGACACGCCTAGAAGGTTGTAGAATATTACATCCGAGATGTCAGGTTGCCTTAGGTTAGGATATATACCGTTATAGACATATATACTGTTCCCTCCGAGAAGTAGAGTTCGACAGGCCAGGAATGTTGTCAAATATTGCATCCGAGATGTTAGGTTGCCTTAGATTATGATATACACCGTTATAGACGTATATACTGTTCCCTCCGAGAAGTAGGGTTCGACAGGCCAGGAATGTTGTCAAATATTCCATCCGAGATGTTAGGTTGCCTTAGATTAGGATATACAACGTTATAGACGCATATAATGTTCCCACCGAGAAGTAGGGACCGACACGCCTGGAATGTCGTCAAATGTTACATCCGAGATGTTAGGTTGCCTCAGGTAAGAATATATGACGTTATAGACGTATATACAGTTCCCTCCGAGAAGTAGGGTTCGACAGGCCAGGAATGTTGTCAAATATTGCACCCGAGATGTAGGGTTGCCTTAGGTTAGGATATATAACGTTATAGACGCATGTAATGTTACCACCGAGACGTAGGGTCCGACACGCCTGGAATGTTGTAGAATAATACATCCGAGATGTCAGGTTGCCTTAGGTTAGGATATATGACGTGATAGACGTATATACCGTTCCCTCCGAGAAGTAGGGTTCGACGGGCCAGGAATGTTGTCAAATATTGCATCCGAGATGTTAGGTCGCCTTAGGTTAGGATATATAACGTTATAGAGGCATGTAATGTTACCACCGAGACGTAGGGACCGACACGCCTGGAATGTTGTCAAATGTTACATCCGAGATGTTAGGTTGCCTTAGGTTAGGATATATGACGTTACAGACGTATATACTGTTCCCTCCGAGAAGTAGTGTTCGACAGGCCAGGAATGTTGTCAAATATTGCATCCGAGATGTTAGGTTGCCTTAGGTTAGGATATATAACGTTATAGACGCATGTAATGTTACCTCCGAGAAGTACGGTTCGACAGGCCAAGAATGTTGTCAAATATTGCATCCGAGATGTTAGGTTGCCTCAGGTAAGAATATATGACGTTATAGACGTATATACAGTTCCCTCCGAGAAGTAGGGTTCGACAGGCCAGGAATGTTGTCAAATATTGCACCCGAGATGTAGGGTTGCCTTAGGTTAGGATATATAACGTTATAGACGCATGTAATGTTACCACCGAGACGTAGGGTCCGACACGCCTGGAATGTTGTAGAATAATACATCCGAGATGTCAGGTTGCCTTAGGTTAGGATATATAACGTTATAGACGTATATACTGTTCCCTCCGAGAAGTAGGGTTCGACAGGCCAGGAATGTTGTCAAATATTGCATCCGAGATATTAGGTTGCCTTAGATTAGGATATATACCGTTATAGACGCATGTAATGTTACCACCGAGACGTAGGGACCGACACGCCTGGAATGTTGTCAAATGTTACATCCGAGATGTTAGGTTGCCTTAGGTTAGGATATATGACGTGATAGACGTATATACTGTTCCCTCCGAGAAGTAGGGTTCGACAGACCAGGAATGTTGTCAGATATTGCATCCGAGATGTTAGGTTGCCTTAGATTATGATATATACCGTTATAGACGCATATAATGTTCCCACCGAGAAGTAGGGTCCGACACGCCTAGAAGGTTGTAGAATATTACATCCGAGATGTCAGGTTGCCTTAGGTTAGGATATATACCGTTATAGACATATATACTGTTCCCTCCGAGAAGTAGAGTTCGACAGGCCAGGAATGTTGTCAAATATTGCATCCGAGATGTTAGGTTGCCTTAGATTATGATATACACCGTTATAGACGTATATACTGTTCCCTCCGAGAAGTAGGGTTCGACAGGCCAGGAATGTTGTCAAATATTGCATCCGAGATGTTAGGTTGCCTTAGATTAGGATATACAACGTTATAGACGCATATAATGTTCCCACCGAGAAGTAGGGTCCGACACGCCTGGAATGTCGTCAAATGTTACATCCGAGATGTTTGGTTGCCTCAGGTTAGGATATATGACGTTATAGACGTATATACGGTTCCCTCCGAGAAGTAGTGTTCGACGGGCCAGGAATGTTGTCAAATATTGCATCCGAGATGTTAGGTCGCCTTAGGTTAGGATATATAACGTTATAGACGCATGTAATGTTACCACCGAGACGTAGGGACCGACACGCCTGGAATGTTGTCAAATGTTACATGCGAGATGTTAGGTTGCCTTAGGTTAGGATATATGACGTGATAGACGTATATACAGTTCCCTCCGAGAAGTAGGGTTCGACAGGCCAGGAATGTTGTCAAATATTGCACCCGAGATGTTAGGTTGCCTCAGGTAAGGATATATGACGTTATAGACGTATATACTGTTCCCTCCGAGAAGTAGGGTTCGACGGGCCAGGAATGTTGTCAAATATTGCACCCGAGATGTAGGGTTGCCTTAGGTTAGGATATATAACGTTATAGACGCATGTAATGTTACCACCGAGACGTAGGGTCCGACACGCCTGGAATGTTGTAGAATAATACATCCGAGATGTCAGGTTGCCTTAGGTTAGGATATATAACGTAATAGACGTATATACTGTTCCCTCCGAGAAGTAGGGTTCGACAGGCCAGGAATGTTGTCAAATATTGCATCCGAGATATTAGGTTGCCTTAGATTAGGATATATACCGTTATAGACGCATGTAATGTTACCACCGATACGTAGGGACCGACACGCCTGGAATGTTGTCAAATGTTACATCCGAGATGTTAGGTTGCCTTAGGTTAGGATATATGACGTTACAGACGTATATACTGTTCCCTCCGAGAAATAGGGTTCGACAGGCCAGGAATGTTGTCAGATATTGCATCCGAGATGTTAGGTTGCCTTAGATTATGATATATACCGTTATAGACGCATATAATGTTCCCACCGAGAAGTAGGGTTCGACAGGCCAGGAATGTTGTCAAATATTGCATCCGAGATGTTTGGCTGCCTCAGGTAAGGATATATGACGTTATAGACGTATATACTGTTCCCTCCGAGAAGTAGGGTTCGACAGGCCAGGAGTGTTGCCAAATATTGCATCCGAGATGTTAGGTTGCCTTAGGTTAGGATATATAACGTTATAGACGCATGTAATGTTACCACCGAGACGTAGGGACCGACACGCCTGGAATGTTGTCAAATGTTACATCCGAGATGTTAGGTTGCCTTAGGTTAGGATATATGACGTTACAGACGTATATACTGTTCCCTCCGAGAAGTAGGGTTCGACAGGCCAGGAATGTTGTCAGATATTGCATCCGAGATGTTAGGTTGCCTTAGATTATGATATATACCGTTATAGACGCATATAATGTTCCCACCGAGAAGTAGGGTCCGACACGCCTAGAAGGTTGTAGAATATTACATCCGAGATGTCAGGTTGCCTTAGGTTAGGATATATACCGTTATAGACATATATACTGTTCCCTCCGAGAAGTAGAGTTCGACAGGCCAGGAATGTTGTCAAATATTGCATCCGAGATGTTAGGTTGCCTTAGATTATGATATACACCGTTATAGACGTATATACTGTTCCCTCCGAGAAGTAGGGTTCGACAGGCCAGGAATGTTGTCAAATATTCCATCCGAGATGTTAGGTTGCCTTAGATTAGGATATACAACGTTATAGACGCATATAATGTTCCCACCGAGAAGTAGGGACCGACACGCCTGGAATGTCGTCAAATGTTACATCCGAGATGTTAGGTTGCCTCAGGTAAGAATATATGACGTTATAGACGTATATACAGTTCCCTCCGAGAAGTAGAGTTCGACAGGCCAGGAATGTTGTCAAATATTGCACCCGAGATGTAGGGTTGCCTTAGGTTAGGATATATAACGTTATAGACGCATGTAATGTTACCACCGAGACGTAGGGTCCGACACGCCTGGAATGTTGTAGAATAATACATCCGAGATGTCAGGTTGCCTTAGGTTAGGATATATGACGTGATAGACGTATATACCGTTCCCTCCGAGAAGTAGGGTTCGACGGGCCAGGAATGTTGTCAAATATTGCATACGAGATGTTAGGTCGCCTTAGGTTAGGATATATAACGTTATAGAGGCATGTAATGTTACCACCGAGACGTAGGGACCGACACGCCTGGAATGTTGTCAAATGTTACATCCGAGATGTTAGGTTGCCTTAGGTTAGGATATATGACGTTACAGACGTATATACTGTTCCCTCCGAGAAGTAGTGTTCGACAGGCCAGGAATGTTGTCAAATATTGCATCCGAGATGTTAGGTTGCCTTAGGTTAGGATATATAACGTTATAGACGCATGTAATGTTACCTCCGAGAAGTACGGTTCGACAGGCCAAGAATGTTGTCAAATATTGCATCCGAGATGTTAGGTTGCCTCAGGTAAGAATATATGACGTTATAGACGTATATACAGTTCCCTCCGAGAAGTAGGGTTCGACAGGCCAGGAATGTTGTCAAATATTGCACCCGAGATGTAGGGTTGCCTTAGGTTAGGATATATACCGTTATAGACGCATGTAATGTTACCACCGAGACGTAGGGACCGACACGCCTGGAATGTTGTCAAATGTTACATCCGAGATGTTAGGTTGCCTTAGGTTAGGATATATGACGTGATAGACGTATATACTGTTCCCTCCGAGAAGTAGGGTTCGACGGGCCAGGAATGTTGCCAAATATTGCATCCGAGATGTTAGGTTGCCTTAGGTTAGGATATATAACGTTATAGACGCATGTAATGTTACCACCGAGACGTAGGGACCGACACGCCTGGAATGTTGTCAAATGTTACATCCGAGATGTTAGGTTGCCTTAGGTTAGGATATATGACGTTACAGACGTATATACTGTTCCCTCCGAGAAGTAGGGTTCGACAGGCCAGGAATGTTGTCAGATATTGCATCCGAGATGTGAGGTTGCCTTAGATTATGATATATACCGTTATAGACGCATATAATGTTCCCACCGAGAAGTAGGGTCCGACACGCCTAGAAGGTTGTAGAATATTACATCCGAGATGTCAGGTTGCCTTAGGTTAGGATATATACCGTTATAGACATATATACTGTTCCCTCCGAGAAGTAGAGTTCGACAGGCCAGGAATGTTGTCAAATATTGCATCCGAGATGTTAGGTTGCCTTAGATTATGATATACACCGTTATAGACGTATATACTGTTCCCTCCGAGAAGTAGGGTTCGACAGGCCAGGAATGTTGTCAAATATTGCATCCGAGATGTTAGGTTGCCTTAGATTAGGATATACAACGTTATAGACGCATATAATGTTCCCACCGAGAAGTAGGGTCCGACACGCCTGGAATGTCGTCAAATGTTACATCCGAGATGTTTGGTTGCCTCAGGTTAGGATATATGACGTTATAGACGTATATACGGTTCCCTCCGAGAAGTAGTGTTCGACGGGCCAGGAATGTTGTCAAATATTGCATCCGAGATGTTAGGTCGCCTTAGGTTAGGATATATAACGTTATAGACGCATGTAATGTTACCACCGAGACGTAGGGACCGACACGCCTGGAATGTTGTCAAATGTTACATGCGAGATGTTAGGTTGCCTTAGGTTAGGATATATGACGTGATAGACGTATATACAGTTCCCTCCGAGAAGTAGGGTTCGACAGGCCAGGAATGTTGTCAAATATTGCACCCGAGATGTTAGGTTGCCTCAGGTAAGGATATATGACGTTATAGACGTATATACTGTTCCCTCCGAGAAGTAGGGTTCGACGGGCCAGGAATGTTGTCAAATATTGCACCCGAGATGTAGGGTTGCCTTAGGTTAGGATATATAACGTTATAGACGCATGTAATGTTACCACCGAGACGTAGGGTCCGACACGCCTGGAATGTTGTAGAATAATACATCCGAGATGTCAGGTTGCCTTAGGTTAGGATATATAACGTAATAGACGTATATACTGTTCCCTCCGAGAAGTAGGGTTCGACAGGCCAGGAATGTTGTCAAATATTGCATCCGAGATATTAGGTTGCCTTAGATTAGGATATATACCGTTATAGACGCATGTAATGTTACCACCGATACGTAGGGACCGACACGCCTGGAATGTTGTCAAATGTTACATCCGAGATGTTAGGTTGCCTTAGGTTAGGATATATGACGTTACAGACGTATATACTGTTCCCTCCGAGAAATAGGGTTCGACAGGCCAGGAATGTTGTCAGATATTGCATCCGAGATGTTAGGTTGCCTTAGATTATGATATATACCGTTATAGACGCATATAATGTTCCCACCGAGAAGTAGGGTTCGACAGGCCAGGAATGTTGTCAAATATTGCATCCGAGATGTTTGGCTGCCTCAGGTAAGGATATATGACGTTATAGACGTATATACTGTTCCCTCCGAGAAGTAGGGTTCGACAGGCCAGGAATGTTGCCAAATATTGCATCCGAGATGTTAGGTTGCCTTAGGTTAGGATATATAACGTTATAGACGCATGTAATGTTACCACCGAGACGTAGGGACCGACACGCCTGGAATGTTGTCAAATGTTACATCCGAGATGTTAGGTTGCCTTAGGTTAGGATATATGACGTTACAGACGTATATACAGTTCCCTCCGAGAAGTAGGGTTCGACAGGCCAGGAATGTTGTCAGATATTGCATCCGAGATGTTAGGTTGCCTTAGATTATGATATATACCGTTATAGACGCATATAATGTTCCCACCGAGAAGTAGGGTCCGACACGCCTAGAAGGTTGTAGAATATTACATCCGAGATGTCAGGTTGCCTTAGGTTAGGATATATACCGTTATAGACATATATACTGTTCCCTCCGAGAAGTAGAGTTCGACAGGCCAGGAATGTTGTCAAATATTGCATCCGAGATGTTAGGTTGCCTTAGATTATGATATACACCGTTATAGACGTATATACTGTTCCCTCCGAGAAGTAGGGTTCGACAGGCCAGGAATGTTGTCAAATATTCCATCCGAGATGTTAGGTTGCCTTAGATTAGGATATACAACGTTATAGACGCATATAATGTTCCCACCGAGAAGTAGGGACCGACACGCCTGGAATGTCGTCAAATGTTACATCCGAGATGTTAGGTTGCCTCAGGTAAGAATATATGACGTTATAGACGTATATACAGTTCCCTCCGAGAAGTAGAGTTCGACAGGCCAGGAATGTTGTCAAATATTGCACCCGAGATGTAGGGTTGCCTTAGGTTAGGATATATAACGTTATAGACGCATGTAATGTTACCACCGAGACGTAGGGTCCGACACGCCTGGAATGTTGTAGAATAATACATCCGAGATGTCAGGTTGCCTTAGGTTAGGATATATGACGTGATAGACGTATATACCGTTCCCTCCGAGAAGTAGGGTTCGACGGGCCAGGAATGTTGTCAAATATTGCATACGAGATGTTAGGTCGCCTTAGGTTAGGATATATAACGTTATAGAGGCATGTAATGTTACCACCGAGACGTAGGGACCGACACGCCTGGAATGTTGTCAAATGTTACATCCGAGATGTTAGGTTGCCTTAGGTTAGGATATATGACGTTACAGACGTATATACTGTTCCCTCCGAGAAGTAGTGTTCGACAGGCCAGGAATGTTGTCAAATATTGCATCCGAGATGTTAGGTTGCCTTAGGTTAGGATATATAACGTTATAGACGCATGTAATGTTACCTCCGAGAAGTACGGTTCGACAGGCCAAGAATGTTGTCAAATATTGCATCCGAGATGTTAGGTTGCCTCAGGTAAGAATATATGACGTTATAGACGTATATACAGTTCCCTCCGAGAAGTAGGGTTCGACAGGCCAGGAATGTTGTCAAATATTGCACCCGAGATGTAGGGTTGCCTTAGGTTAGGATATATACCGTTATAGACGCATGTAATGTTACCACCGAGACGTAGGGACCGACACGCCTGGAATGTTGTCAAATGTTACATCCGAGATGTTAGGTTGCCTTAGGTTAGGATATATGACGTGATAGACGTATATACTGTTCCCTCCGAGAAGTAGGGTTCGACGGGCCAGGAATGTTGCCAAATATTGCATCCGAGATGTTAGGTTGCCTTAGGTTAGGATATATAACGTTATAGACGCATGTAATGTTACCACCGAGACGTAGGGACCGACACGCCTGGAATGTTGTCAAATGTTACATCCGAGATGTTAGGTTGCCTTAGGTTAGGATATATGACGTTACAGACGTATATACTGTTCCCTCCGAGAAGTAGGGTTCGACAGGCCAGGAATGTTGTCAGATATTGCATCCGAGATGTGAGGTTGCCTTAGATTATGATATATACCGTTATAGACGCATATAATGTTCCCACCGAGAAGTAGGGTCCGACACGCCTAGAAGGTTGTAGAATATTACATCCGAGATGTCAGGTTGCCTTAGGTTAGGATATATACCGTTATAGACATATATACTGTTCCCTCCGAGAAGTAGAGTTCGACAGGCCAGGAATGTTGTCAAATATTGCATCCGAGATGTTAGGTTGCCTTAGATTATGATATACACCGTTATAGACGTATATACTGTTCCCTCCGAGAAGTAGGGTTCGACAGGCCAGGAATGTTGTCAAATATTGCATCCGAGATGTTAGGTTGCCTTAGATTAGGATATACAACGTTATAGACGCATATAATGTTCCCACCGAGAAGTACGGTCCGACACGCCTGGAATGTCGTCAAATGTTACATCCGAGATGTTTGGTTGCCTCAGGTTAGGATATATGACGTTATAGACGTATATACGGTTCCCTCCGAGAAGTAGTGTTCGACGGGCCAGGAATGTTGTCAAATATTGCATCCGAGATGTTAGGTCGCCTTAGGTTAGGATATATAACGTTATAGACGCATGTAATGTTACCACCGAGACGTAGGAACCGACACGCCTGGAATGTTGTCAAATGTTACATCCGAGATGTTAGGTTGCCTTAGGTTAGGATATATGACGTTACAGACGTATATACTTTTCCCTCCGAGAAGTAGGGTTCGACAGGCCAGGAATGTTGTCAAATATTGCAGCCGAGATGTTAGGTTGCCTTAGGTTAGGATATATAACGTTATAGACGCATGTAATGTTACCACCGAGACGTAGGGACCGACACGCCTGGAATGTTGTCAAATGTTACATCCGAGATGTTAGGTTGCCTTAGGTTAGGATATATGACGTGATAGACGTATATACTGTTCCCTCCGAGAAGTAGGGTTCGACGGGCCAGGAATGTTGTCAAATATTGCATCCGAGATGTTAGGTTGCCTTAGGTTAGGATATATGACGTTACAGACGTATATACTGTTCCCTCCGAGAAATAGGGTTCGACAGGCCAGGAATGTTGTCAGATATTGCATCCGAGATGTTAGGTTGCCTTAGATTATGATATATACCGTTATAGACGCATATAATGTTCCCACCGAGAAGTAGGGTTCGACAGGCCAGGAATGTTGTCAAATATTGCATCCGAGATGTTTGGTTGCCTCAGGTAAGTATATATGACGTTATAGAGGTATATACTGTTCCCTCCGAGAAGTAGGGTTCGACAGGCCAGGAATGTTGCCAAATATTGCATCCGAGATGTTAGGTTGCCTTAGGTTAGGATATATGACGTTACAGACGTATATACTGTTCCCTCCGAGTAGTAGTGTTCGACAGGCCAGGAATGTTGTCAAATATTGCATCCGAGATGTTAGGTTGCCTTAGGTTAGGATATATAACGTTATAGACGCATGTAATGTTACCACCGAGACGTAGGGACCGACACGCCTGGAATGTTGTCAAATGTTACATCCGAGATGTTAGGTTGCCTTAGGTTAGGATATATGACGTTACAGACGTATATACTGTTCCCTCCGAGAAGTAGGGTTCGACAGGCCAGGAATGTTGTCAGATATTGCATCCGAGATGTTAGGTTGCCTTAGATTATGATATATACCGTTATAGACGCATATAATGTTCCCACCGAGAAGTAGGGTCCGACACGCCTAGAAGGTTGTTGAATATTACATCCGAGATGTCAGGTTGCCTTAGGTTAGGATATATACCGTTATAGACATATATTGTTCCCTCCGAGAAGTAGAGTTCGACAGGCCAGGAATGTTGTCAAATATTGCATCCGAGATGTTAGGTTGCCTTAGATTATGATATACACCGTTATAGACGTATATACTGTTCCCTCCGAGAAGTAGGGTTCGACAGGCCAGGAATGTTGTCAAATATTCCATCCGAGATGTTAGGTTGCCTTAGATTAGGATATACAACGTTATAGACGCATATAATGTTCCCACCGAGAAGTAGGGTCCGACACGCCTGGAATGTCGTCAAATGTTACATCCGAGATGTTAGGTTGCCTGAGGTTAGGATATATGACGTGATAGACGTATATACTGTTCCCTCCGAGAAGTAGGGTTCGACGGGCCAGGAATGTTGTCAAATATTGCATCCGAGATGTTAGGTTGCCTTAGATTAGGATATATACCGTTATAGACGTATATACTGTTCCCTCCGAGAAGTAGGGTTCGACAGGGCAGGAATGTTGTCAAATATTGCATCCGAGATGTTAGGTTGCCTTAGGTTAGGATATATGACGTTACAGACGTATATACTTTTCCCTCCGAGAAGTAGTGTTCGACAGGCCAGGAATGTTGTCAAATATTGCATCCGAGATGTTAGGATGCCTTAGGTTAGGATATATAACGTTATAGACGCATGTAATGTTACCTCCGAGAAGTACGCTTCGACAGGCCAAGAATGTTGTCAAATATTGCATCCGAGATGTTAGGTTGCCTCAGGTAAGAATATATGACGTTATAGACGTATATACAGTTCCCTCCGAGAAGTAGGGTTCGACAGGCCAGGAATGTTGTCAAATATTGCACCCGAGATGTTAGGTTGCCTCAGGTAAGGATATATGACGTTATAGACGTATATACTGTTCCCTCCGAGAAGTAGGGTTCGACAGGCCAGGAATGTTGCCAAATATTGCATCCGAGATGTTAGGTTGCCTTAGGTTAGGATATATAACGTTATAGACGCATGTAATGTTACCACCGAGACGTAGGGACCGACACGCCTGGAATGTTGTCAAATGTTACATCCGAGATGTTAGGTTGCCTTAGGTTAGGATATATGACGTGATAGACGTATATACTGTTCCCTCCGAGAAGTAGGGTTCGACGGGCCAGGAATGTTGCCAAATATTGCATCCGAGATGTTAGGTTGCCTTAGGTTAGGATATATAACGTTATAGACGCATGTAATGTTACCACCGAAACGTAGGGACCGACACGCCTGGAATGTTGTCAAATGTTACATCCGAGATGTTAGGTTGCCTTAGGTTAGGATATATGACGTAACAGACGTATATACTGTTCCCTCCGAGAAGTAGGGTTCGACAGGCCAGGAATGTTGTCAGATATTGCATCCGAGATGTTAGGTTGCCTTAGATTATGATATACACCGTTATAGACGTATATACTGTTCCCTCCGAGAAGTAGGGTTCGACAGGCCAGGAATGTTGTCAAATATTGCATCCGAGATGTTAGGTTGCCTTAGATTAGGATATACAACGTTATAGACGCATATAATGTTCCCACCGAGAAGTAGGGTCCGACACGCCTGGAATGTCGTCAAATGTTACATCCGAGATGTTAGGTTGCCTCAGGTTAGGATATATGACGTTATAGACGTATATACGGTTCCCTCCGAGAAGTAGTGTTCGACGGGCCAGGAATGTTGTCAAATATTGCATCCGAGATGTTAGGTCGCCTTAGGTTAGGATATATAACGTTATAGACGCATGTAATGTTACCACCGAGACGTAGGGACCGACACGCCTGGAATGTTGTCAAATGTTACATCCGAGATGTTAGGTTGCCTTAGGTTAGGATATATGACGTTACAGACGTATATACTTTTCCCTCCGAGAAGTAGGTTTCGACAGGCCAGGAATGTTGTCAAATATTGCAGCCGAGATGTTAGGTTGCCTTAGGTTAGGATATATAACGTTATAGACGCATGTAATGTTACCACCGAGACGTAGGGACCGACACGCCTGGAATGTTGTCAAATGTTACATCCGAGATGTTAGGTTGCCTTAGGTTAGGATATATGACGTGATAGACGTATATACTGTTCCCTCCGAGAAGTAGGGTTCGACGGGCCAGGAATGTTGTCAAATATTGCATCCGAGATGTTAGGTTGCCTTAGGTTAGGATATATAACGTTATAGACGCATGTAATGTTACCACCGAGACGTAGGGACCGACACGCCTGGAATGTTGTCAAATGTTACATCCGAGATGTTAGGTTGCCTTAGATTATGATATATACCGTTATAGACGTATATACTGTTCCCTCCGAGAAGTAGGTTTCGACAGGCCAGGAATGTTGTCAAATATTGCATCCAAGATGTTAGGCTGCCTTAGATTAGGATATACAAAGTTATAGACGCATATAATGTTCCCACCGAGATGTAGGATCCGACACGCCTGGAAGGTTGTAGAATATTACATCCGAGATGTCAGGTTGCCTTAGGTTAGGATATATAACGTTATAGACGTATATACTGTTCCCTCCGAGAAGAAGGGTTCGACAGGCCAGGAATCTTGTCAAATATTGCATCCGAGAGGTTAGGTTGCCTTAGATTAGGATATATACCGTTATAGACGTATATAATGTTCCCTCCGAGAAGTAGGGTTCGACAGGCCTGGAATGTTGTCAAATGTTACATCCGAGATGTTAGGTTGCCTTAGGTTAGAATATATGACGTTACAGACGTATATACTGTTCCCTCCGAGAAGTAGGGTTCGACAGGCCAGGAATGTTGTCAAATATTGCATCCGAGATGTTAGATTGCCTTAGATTATGATATCGACCGTTATAGACGCATATAATATTCCCACCGAAAAGTATGCACCGACACGCCAGGAATATTGTAAAATATTACGTCTGAGATAATAGGTTGCCTTAGATTAGGATATACAACGTTATAGACGCATATAATGTTCCCACTGAGAAGTAGGGTCCGACACGCCTGGAATGATGTAGAATATTACATCCGAGATGTCAGGTTGCCTTAGGTTAGGATATATAACGTTATAGACGTATATACTGTTCCATCCGAGAAGTAGGGTTCGACACGCCAGGAATGTTGTCAAATATTACATCCGAGTTGTTACGTTGCCGTTATAGACGCATTAATGTTACCACCGAGACGTAGGGACCGACACGCCTGGAATGTTGTCAAATGTTACATCCGAGATGTTAGGTTGCCTTAGGTTAGGATATATGACGTTACAGACGTATATACTTTTCCCTCCGAGAAGTAGGTTTCGACAGGCCAGGAATGTTGTCAAATATTGCAGCCGAGATGTTAGGTTGCCTTAGGTTAGGATATATAACGTTATAGACGCATGTAATGTTACCACCGAGACGTAGGGACCGACACGCCTGGAATGTTGTCAAATGTTACATCCGAGATGTTAGGTTGCCTTAGGTTAGGATATATGACGTGATAGACGTATATACTGTTCCCTCCGAGAAGTAGGGTTCGACGGGCCAGGAATGTTGTCAAATATTGCATCCGAGATGTTAGGTTGCCTTAGGTTAGGATATATAACGTTATAGACGCATGTAATGTTACCACCGAGACGTAGGGACCGACACGCCTGGAATGTTGTCAAATGTTACATCCGAGATGTTAGGTTGCCTTAGATTATGATATATACCGTTATAGACGTATATACTGTTCCCTCCGAGAAGTAGGTTTCGACAGGCCAGGAATGTTGTCAAATATTGCATCCAAGATGTTAGGCTGCCTTAGATTAGGATATACAAAGTTATAGACGCATATAATGTTCCCACCGAGACGTAGGATCCGACACGCCTGGAAGGTTGTAGAATATTACATCCGAGATGTCAGGTTGCCTTAGGTTAGGATATATAACGTTATAGACGTATATACTGTTCCCTCCGAGAAGAAGGGTTCGACAGGCCAGGAATCTTGTCAAATATTGCATCCGAGAGGTTAGGTTGCCTTAGATTAGGATATATACCGTTATAGACGTATATAATGTTCCCTCCGAGAAGTAGGGTTCGACAGGCCTGGAATGTTGTCAAATGTTACATCCGAGATGTTAGGTTGCCTTAGGTTAGAATATATGACGTTACAGACGTATATACTGTTCCCTCCGAGAAGTAGGGTTCGACAGGCCAGGAATGTTGTCAAATATTGCATCCGAGATGTTAGATTGCCTTAGATTATGATATCGACCGTTATAGACGCATATAATATTCCCACCGAAAAGTATGCACCGACACGCCAGGAATATTGTAAAATATTACGTCTGAGATAATAGGTTGCCTTAGATTAGGATATACAACGTTATAGACGCATATAATGTTCCCACTGAGAAGTAGGGTCCGACACGCCTGGAATGATGTAGAATATTACATCCGAGATGTCAGGTTGCCTTAGGTTAGGATATATAACGTTATAGACGTATATACTGTTCCATCCGAGAAGTAGGGTTCGACACGCCAGGAATGTTGTCAAATATTACATCCGAGTTGTTACGTTGCCGTTATAGACGCATTAATGTTACCACCGAGACGTAGGGACCGACACGCCTGGAATGTTGTCAAATGTTACATCCGAGATGTTAGGTTGCCTTAGGTTAGGATATATATCGTTATAGACGTATATACTGTTCCCACCGAGAGGTAGGGTTCGACAGGCCAGGAATGTTGTCAAATATTGCATCCGAGATGTTAGGTTGCCTTAGATTAGGATATATACCGTTATAGACGTATATAATGTTCCCTCCGAGAAGTAGGGTTCGACAGGCCAGGAATGTTGTCAAATATTGCATCCGAGATGTTAGGTTGCCTTAGATTAGGATATACAACGTTATAGACGCATATAATGTTCCCACCGAGAAGTAGGGTCCGACACGCCTGGAAGGTTGTAGAATATTAAATCCGAGATGTTAGGTTGCCTTAGGTTAGGATATATATCGTTATAGACGTATATACTGTTCCCACCGAGAGGTAGGGTTCGACAGGCCAGGAATGTTGTCAAATATTGCATCCGAGATGTTAGGTTGCCTTAGGTTAGGATATATAACGTTATAGACGCATGTAATGTTACCTCCGAGACGTAGGGACCGACACGCCTGGAATGTTGTCAAGTGTTACATCCGAGATGTTAGGTTGCCTTATGTTAGGATATATGACGCTACAGACGTATATACTGTTCCCTCCGAGAAGTAGGGTTCGACAGGCCAGGAATGTTGTCAAACACTGCATCCGAGATGTTAGGTTGCCTAAGATTAGGATATATACCGTTATAGACGTATATAATGTACCCTCCGAGAAGTAGGGTTCGACAGGCCAGGAATGTTGTCAAATATTGCATCCGAGATGTTAGGTTGCCTTAGGTTAGGATATATAACCGTATAGACGCATGTAATGTTACCACCGAGACGTAGGGACCGACACGACTGGAATGTTGTCAAATGTTACATCCGAGATGTTAGGTTGCCTTAGGTTAGGATATATGACGTTACAGACGTATATACTGTTCCCACCGAGAGGTAGGGTTCGACAGGCCAGGAATGTTGTCAAATATTGCATCCGAGATGTTAGGTTGCCTTAGGTTAGGATATATAACGTTATAGACGCATGTAATGTTACCTCCGAGACGTAGGGACCGACACGCCTGGAATGTTGTCAAATGTTACATCCGAGATGTTAGGTTGCCT
Organism: Xylocopa violacea; assembly: GCA_963969225.1. NCBI lineage: Eukaryota > Metazoa > Arthropoda > Insecta > Hymenoptera > Apidae > Xylocopa > Xylocopa violacea. Next base: position 8,718,849 of record CAXAJV010000004.1, on the reverse strand, counting down.
TATGTTAGGATATATGACGCTACAGACGTATATACTGTTCCCTCCGAGAAGTAGGGTTCGACAGGCCAGGAATGTTGTCAAACATTGCATCCGAGATGTTAGGTTGCCTTAGATTAGGATATATACCGTTATAGACGTATATAATGTACCCTCCGAGAAGTAGGGTTCGACAGGCCAGGAATGTTGTCAAATATTGCATCCAAGGTGTTAGGTTGCCTTAGGTTAGGCTATATAACCGTATAGACGCATGTAATGTTACCACCGAGACGTAGGGACCGACACGACTGGAATGTTGTCAAATGTTACATCCGAGATGTTAGGTTGCCTTAGGTTAGGATATATGACGTTACAGACGTATATACTGTTCCCACCGAGAGGTAGGGTTCGACAGGCCAGGAATGTTGTCAAATATTGCATCCGAGATGTTAGGTTGCCTTAGGTTAGGATATATAACGTTATAGACGCATGTAATGTTACCTCCGAGACGTAGGGACCGACACGCCTGGAATGTTGTCAAGTGTTACATCCGAGATGTTAGGTTGCCTTATGTTAGGATATATGACGCTACAGACGTATATACTGTTCCCTCCGAGAAGTAGGGTTCGACAGGCCAGGAATGTTGTCAAACATTGCATCCGAGATGTTAGGTTGCCTTAGATTAGGATATATACCGTTATAGACGTATATAATGTACCCTCCGAGAAGTAGGGTTCGACAGGCCAGGAATGTTGTCAAATATTGCATCCAAGATGTTAGGTTGCCTTAGGTTAGGATATATAACCGTATAGACGCATGTAATGTTACCACCGAGACGTAGGGACCGACACGACTGGAATGTTGTCAAATGTTACATCCGAGATGTTAGGTTGCCTTAGGTTAGGATATATGACGTTACAGACGTATATACTGTTCCCACCGAGAGGTAGGGTTCGACAGGCCAGGAATGTTGTCAAATATTGCATCCGAGATGTTAGGTTGCCTTAGGTTAGGATATATAACGTTATAGACGCATGTAATGTTACCTCCGAGACGTAGGGACCGACACGCCTGGAATGTTGTCAAATATTGCATCCGAGATGTTAGGTTGCCTTAGATTAGGATATACAACGTTATAGACGCATATAATGTTCCCACCGAGAAGTAGGGTCCGACACGCCTGGAATGTTGTCAAATGTTACATCCGAGATGTTAGGTTGCCTTATGTTAGGATATATGACGCTACAGACGTATATACTGTTCCCTCCGAGAAGTAGGGTTCGACAGGCCAGGAATGTTGTCAAATATTGCATCCGAGATGTTAGGTTGCCTCAGATTAGGATATACAACGTTATAGACGCATATAATGTTCCCACCGAGAAGTAGGGTCCGACACGCCTGGAATGTTGTCAAATATTGCATCCGAGATGTTAGGTTGCCTTAGATTAGGATATATACCGTTATAGACGTATATAATGTTCCCTCCGAGAAGTAGGGTTCGACAGGCCAGGAATGTTGTCAAACATTGCATCCGAGATGTTAGGTTGCCTTAGATTAGGATATATACCGTTATAGACGTATATAATGTACCCTCCGAGAAGTAGGGTTCGACAGGCCAGGAATGTTGTCAAATATTGCATCCGAGATGTTAGGTTGCCTTAGATTAGGATATACAACGTTATAGACGCATATAATGTTCCCACCGAGAAGTAGGGTCCGACACGCCTGGAAGGTTGTAGAATATTAAATCCGAGATGTTAGGTTGCCTTAGGTTAGGATATATATCGTTATAGACGTATATACTGTTCCCACCGAGAGGTAGGGTTCGACAGGCCAGGAATGTTGTCAAATATTGCATCCGAGATGTTAGGTTGCCTTAGGTTAGGATATATAACGTTATAGACGCATGTAATGTTACCTCCGAGACGTAGGGACCGACACGCCTGGAATGTTGTCAAGTGTTACATCCGAGATGTTAGGTTGCCTTATGTTAGGATATATGACGCTACAGACGTATATACTGTTCCCTCCGAGAAGTAGGGTTCGACAGGCCAGGAATGTTGTCAAACATTGCATCCGAGATGTTAGGTTGCCTTAGATTAGGATATATACCGTTATAGACGTATATAATGTACCCTCCGAGAAGTAGGGTTCGACAGGCCAGGAATGTTGTCAAATATTGCATCCAAGATGTTAGGTTGCCTTAGGTTAGGCTATATAACCGTATAGACGCATGTAATGTTACCACCGAGACGTAGGGACCGACACGACTGGAATGTTGTCAAATGTTACATCCGAGATGTTAGGTTGCCTTAGGTTAGGATATATGACGTTACAGACGTATATACTGTTCCCACCGAGAGGTACTGTTCGACAGGCCAGGAATGTTGTCAAATATTGCATCCGAGATGTTAGGTTGCCTTAGGTTAGGATATATAACGTTATAGACGCATGTAATGTTACCTCCGAGACGTAGGGACCGACACGCCTGGAATGTTGTCAAGTGTTACATCCGAGATGTTAGGTTGCCTTATGTTAGGATATATGACGCTACAGACGTATATACTGTTCCCTCCGAGAAGTAGGGTTCGACAGGCCAGGAATGTTGTCAAACATTGCATCCGAGATGTTAGGTTGCCTTAGATTAGGATATATACCGTTATAGACGTATATAATGTACCCTCCGAGAAGTAGGGTTCGACAGGCCAGGAATGTTGTCAAATATTGCATCCAAGATGTTAGGTTGCCTTAGGTTAGGATATATAACCGTATAGACGCATGTAATGTTACCACCGAGACGTAGGGACCGACACGACTGGAATGTTGTCAAATGTTACATCCGAGATGTTAGGTTGCCTTAGGTTAGGATATATGACGTTACAGACGTATATACTGTTCCCACCGAGAGGTAGGGTTCGACAGGCCAGGAATGTTGTCAAATATTGCATCCGAGATGTTAGGTTGCCTTAGGTTAGGATATATAACGTTATAGACGCATGTAATGTTACCTCCGAGACGTAGGGACCGACACGCCTGGAATGTTGTCAAATATTGCATCCGAGATGTTAGGTTGCCTTAGATTAGGATATACAACGTTATAGACGCATATAATGTTCCCACCGAGAAGTAGGGTCCGACACGCCTGGAATGTTGTCAAATATTGCATCCGAGATGTTAGGTTGCCTTAGATTAGGATATATGACGTTACAGACGTATATACTGTTCCCACCGAGAGGTAGGGTTCGACAGGCCAGGAATGTTGTCAAATATTGCATCCGAGATGTTAGGTTGCCTTAGGTTAGGATATATAACGTTATAGACGCATGTAATGTTACCTCCGAGACGTAGGGACCCACACGCCTGGAATGTTGTCAAATGTTACATCCGAGATGTTAGGTTGCCTTATGTTAGGATATATGACGCTACAGACGTATATACTGTTCCCTCCGAGAAGTAGGGTTCGACAGGCCAGGAATGTTGTCAAATATTGCATCCGAGATGTTAGGTTGCCTCAGATTAGGATATACAACGTTATAGACGCATATAATGTTCCCACCGAGGAGTAGGGTCCGACACACCTGGAATGTTGTAGAGTATTACATCCGAGATGTAAGGTTGCCTTAGGTTAGAATATATAACGTTATGGATGTATATACTGTTCCCACCGAGAAGTAGGGTCCGACACGCCAGGAATGTTGCCAAATATTGCATCCGAGATGTTAGGTTGCCTTAGATTAGGATATACAACGTTATAGACGCATATAATGTTCCCACCGAGAAGTAGGGTCCGACACGCCTGGAATGTTGTAGAATATTACATCCGAGATGTAAGGTTGCCTTAGGTTAGAATATATAACGTTATGGACGTATATACTGTTCCCACCGAGAAGTAGGGTCCGACACGCCAGGAATGTTGTCAAATATTGCATCCGAGATGTAAGGTTGCCTTAGGTTAGGATATATAACGTTATGGACGTATATACTGTTCCAACCGAGAGGTAGGTTCGACAGGCCAGGAATGTTGTCAAATATTGCATCCGAGGTGTTAGGTTGCCTTAGGTTAGGATATATAACGTTATAGACGCATGTAATGTTACCTCCGAGACGTAGGGACCGACACGCCTGGAATGTTGTCAAGTGTTACATCCGAGATGTTAGGTTGCCTTATGTTAGGATATATGACGCTACAGACGTATATACTGTTCCCTCCGAGAAGTAGGGTTCGACAGGCCAGGAATATTGTCAAATATTGCATCCGAGATGTTAGGTTGCCTCAGGTAAGGATATATGACGTTATAGACGTATATACTGTTCCCTCCGAGAAGTAGGCTTCGACAGGCCAGGAATGTTGTCAAATCTTGCATCCGAGATGTTAGGTTGCCTTAGGTTAGGATATATAACGTTATAGACGCATGTAATGTTACCACCGAGACGTAGGGACCGACACGCCTGGAATGTTGTCAAATGTTACATCCGAGATGTTAGGTTGCCTCAGGATAGGATATATGACGTTACAGACGTATATACTGTTCCCTCCGGGAAGTAGGGTTCGACAGGCCAGGAATGTTGTCAAATATTGCATCCGAGATGTTAGGTTGCCTTAGATTATGATATATACCGTTATAGACGTATATACTGTTCCCTCCGAGAAGTAGGGTTCGACAGGCCAGGAATGTTGTCAAATATTGCATCCGAGATGTTAGGTTGCCTTAGAAATGGATATACAACGTTATAGACGCATATAATGTTCCCACCGAGAAGTAGGGTCCGACACGCCTGGAATGTTGTAGAATATTACATCCGAGATGTAAGGTTGCCTTAGGTTAGGATATATAACGTTATGGACGTATATACTGTTCCCACCGAGAAGTAGGGTCCGAAACGCCTGCAATGTTGTAAAATATTACATCCGAGTTGTTACGTTGCCGTTATAGGCGCATTAATGTTACCACCGAGACGTAGGGACCGACACGCCTGGAATGTTGTCAAATGTGACATCCGAGATGTTAGGTTGCCTTAGGTTAGGATATATGACGTTATAGACGTATATACTGTTCCCTCCGGATGGTAGGGTTCGACAGGCCAGGAATGTTGTCAAATATTGCATCCGAGATGTTAGGTTGCCTTAGGTTAGGATATATGACGTTATAGACGCATGTAATGTTACCACCGAGACGTAGGGACCGACATGCCTGGAATGTTGTCAAATGTTACATCCGAGATGTTAGGTTGCCTTAGGTTAGGATATATGACGTTATAGACGTATATACTGTTCCCACCGAGAGGTAGGGTTCGACACGCCAGGAATGTTGTCAAATATTACATACGAGATGTTATGTGGCCTTAGGTTAGGATATATAACGTTATAGACGCATGTAATGTTACGACCGAGACGTAGGGACCGACACACCTGGAATGTTGTAAAATGTTACATCCGAGATGTTAGGTTGCCTAAGATTAGGATATATACCGTTATAGACGCATGTAATGTTACCACCGAGACGTAGGGACCGACATGCCTGGAATGTTGTCAAATGTTACATCCGATATGTTAGGTTGCCTTAGGTTAGGATATATGACGTTATAGACGTATATACTGTTCCCACCGAGAGGTAGGGTTCGACACGCCAGGAATGTTGTCAAATATTACATACGAGATGTTATGTGGCCTTAGGTTAGGATATATAACGTTATAGACGCATGTAATGTTACCACCGAGACGTAGGGACCGACACGCCTGGAATGTTGTCAAATGTTACATCCGAGATGTTAGGTTGCCTTAGGTTAGGATATATGACGTTATAGACGTATATACTGTTCCCTCCGGATGGTAGGGTTCGACAGGCCAGGAATGTTGTCAAATATTGCATCCGAGATGTTAGGTTGCCTTAGGTTAGGATATATAACGTTATAGACGTATGTAATGTTACCACCGAGACGTAGGGACCGACAAGCCTGGAATGTTGTCAAATGTTGCATCCTTGATGTTAGGTTGTCTTAGGTTAGGATATATGACGTTACAGACGTATATAATGTTCCCTCCGAGAAGTAGGGTTCGACAGTCCAGGAATGTTGTCAAATATTGCATCCGAGATGTTAGGTTGCCTTAGATTAGGATATATACCGTTATAGACGTATATACTGTTCCCTCCGGGACGTAGGGTTCGACAGGCCGGGAATGTTGTTAAATATTGCATCCGAGATGTTAGGTTGCCTTAGATTAGGATATATGCCGTTATAGGCGCATGTAATGTTACCACCGAGACGTAGGGACCGACACGCCTGGAATGTTGTCAAATGTTACATCCGAGATGTTAGGTTGCCTTAGGTTAGGATATATGACGTTACAGACGTATATTCTGTTCCCTCGGGGAAGTAGTGTTCGACAGGCCAGGAATGTTGTCAGATATTGCATCCGAGATGTTAGGTTGCCTTAGGTTAGGATATATAACGGTATGGACGTATATACTGTTCCCACCGAGAAGTAGGTTTCGATAGGCCAGGAATGTTGTCAAATATTGCATCCGAGATGTTAGGTTGCCTTAGATTATGATATATACCGTTATAGACGCATATAATGTTCCCACCGAGAAGTAGGGTCCGACACGCCTGGAAGGTTGTAGAATATTACATCCGAGATGTCAGGTTGCCTTAGGTTAGGATATATACCGTTATAGACATATATACTGTTCCCTCCGAGAAGTAGGGTTCGACAGGCCAGGAATGTTGTCAAATATTGCATCCGAGATGATAGGTTGCCTTAGGTTAGGATATATAACGTTATAGACGCATGTAATGTTACCACCGACACGTAGGGACCGTCACGCCTGGAATGTTGTCAAATGTTACATCCGAGATGTTAGGTTGCCTTAGGTTAGGATATATGACGTTACAGACGTATATTCTGTTCCCTCGGGGAAGTAGGGTTCGACAGGCCAGGAATGTTGTCAGATATTGCATCCGAGATGTTAGGTTGCCTTAGGTTAGGATATATAACGGTATGGACGTATATACTGTTCCCACCGAGAAGTAGGTTTCGATAGGCCAGGAATGTTGTCAAATATTGCATCCGAGATGTTAGGTTGCCTTAGATTATGATATATACCGTTATAGACGCATATAATGTTCCCACCGAGAAGTAGGGTCCGACACGCCTGGAAGGTTGTAGAATATTACATCCGAGATGTCAGGTTGCCTTAGGTTAGGATATATACCGTTATAGACATATATACTGTTCCCTCCGAGAAGTAGGGTTCGACAGGCCAGGAATGTTGTCAAATATTGCATCCGAGATGATAGGTTGCCTTAGGTTAGGATATATAACGTTATAGACGCATGTAATGTTACCACCGACACGTAGGGACCGTCACGCCTGGAATGTTGTCAAATGTTACATCCGAGATGTTAGGTTGCCTTAGGTTAGGATATATGACGTTACAGACGTATATTCTGTTCCCTCGGGGAAGTAGGGTTCGACAGGCCAGGAATGTTGTCAGATATTGCATCCGAGATGTTAGGTTGCCTTAGGTTAGGATATATAACGGTATGGACGTATATACTGTTCCCACCGAGAAGTAGGGTTCGTTAGGCCAGGAATGTTGTCAAATATTGCATCCGAGATGTTAGGTTGCGTTAGATTATGATATATACCGTTATAGACGCATATAATGTTCCCACCGAGACGTAGGGACCGACATGCCTGGAATGTTGTCAAATGTTACATCCGATATGTTAGGTTGCCTTAGGTTAGGATATATGACGTTATAGACGTATATACTGTTCCCACCGAGAGGTAGGGTTCGACACGCCAGGAATGTTGTCAAATATTACATACGAGATGTTATGTGGCCTTAGGTTAGGATATATAACGTTATAGACGCATGTAATGTTACGACCGAGACGTAGGGACCGACGCGCCTGGAATGTTGTAAAATGTTACATCCGAGATGTTAGGTTGCCTAAGATTAGGATATATACCGTTATAGACGCATGTAATGTTACCACCGAGACGTAGGGACCGACATGCCTGGAATGTTGTCAAATGTTACATCCGAGATGTTAGGTTGCCTTAGGTTAGGATATATGACGTTATAGACGTATATACTGTTCCCACCGAGAGGTAGGGTTCGACACGCCAGGAATGTTGTCAAATATTACATACGAGATGTTATGTGGCCTTAGGTTAGGATACATAACGTTATAGACGCATGTAATGTTACCACCGAGACGTAGGGACCGACACGCCTGGAATGTTGACATATGTTACATCCGAGATGTTAGGTTGTCTTAGGTTAGGATATATGACGTTACAGACGTATATAATGTTCCCTCCGAGAAGTAGGGTTCGACAGGACAGGAATGTTGTCAAATATTGCATCCGAGATGTTAGGCTGCCTTAGGTTAGGATATATACCGTTATAGACGTATATACTGTTCCCACCGAGAAGTAGGGTTCGACACGCCAGGAATGTTGTCAAATATTACATACGAGATGTTAGGAGGTCTTAGGTTAGGATATATAACGTTATAGACGCATGTAATGTTACCACCGAGACGTAGGGACCGACACGCCTGGAATGTTGTCAAATGTTACATCCTTGATGTTAGGTTGTCTTAGGTTAGGATATATACCGTTATAGACATATATACTGTTCCCTCCGAGAAGTAGGGTTCGACAGGCCAGGAATGTTGTCAAATATTGCATCCGAGATGATAGGTTGCCTTAGGTTAGGATATATACCGTTATAGACGCATGTAATGTTACCACCGAGACGTAGGGACCGACACGCCTGGAAAGTTGTCAAATGTTACATCCGAGATGTTAGGTTGCCTTAGGTTAGGATATATGACGTTACAGACGTATATTCTGTTCCCTCGGGGAAGTAGGGTTCGACAGGCCAGGAATGTTGTCAGATATTGCATCCGAGATGTTAGGTTGCCTTAGGTTAGGATATATAACGGTATGGACGTATATACTGTTCCCACCGAGAAGTAGGTTTCGATAGGCCAGGAATGTTGTCAAATATTGCATCCGAGATGTTAGGTTGCCTTAGATTATGATATATACCGTTATAGACGCATATAATGTTCCCACCGAGAAGTAGGGTCCGACACGCCTGGAAGGTTGTAGAATATTACATCCGAGATGTCAGGTTGCCTTAGGTTAGGATATATACCGTTATAGACATATATACTGTTCCCTCCGAGAAGTAGGGTTCGACAGGCCAGGAATGTTGTCAAATATTGCATCCGAGATGATAGGTTGCCTTAGGTTAGGATATATAACGTTATAGACGCATGTAATGTTACCACCGACACGTAGGGACCGTCGCGCCTGGAATGTTGTCAAATGTTACATCCGAGATGTTAGGTTGCCTTAGGTTAGGATATATGACGTTACAGACGTATATTCTGTTCCCTCGGGGAAGTAGGGTTCGACAGGCCAGGAATGTTGTCAGATATTGCATCCGAGATGTTAGGTTGCCTTAGGTTAGGATATATAACGGTATGGACGTATATACTGTTCCCACCGAGAAGTAGGGTTCGTTAGGCCAGGAATGTTGTCAAATATTGCATCCGAGATGTTAGGTTGCCTTAGATTATGATATATACCGTTATAGACGCATATAATGTTCCCACCGAGAAGTAGGGTCCGACACGCCTGGAAGGTTGTAGAATATTACATCCGAGATGTCAGGTTGCCTTAAGTTAGGATATATACCGTTATAGACATATATACTGTTCCCTCCGAGAAGTAGGGTTCGACAGGCCAGGAATGTTGTCAAATATTGCATCCGAGATGATAGGTTGCCTTAGGTTAGGATATATAACGTTATAGACACATGTAATGTTACCACCGACACGTAGGGACCGTCACGTCTGGAATGTTGTCAAATGTTACATCCGAGATGTTAGGTTGCCTTAGATTAGGATATACAACGTTATAGACGCATATAATGTTCCCACCGAGAAGTAGCGTCCGACACGCCTGGAATGTTGTAGAATATTACATCCGAGATGTAAGGTTGCCTTAGGTTAGGATATATAACGTTATGGACGTATATACTGTTCCCACCGAGAAGTAGGGTCCGAAACGCCAGCAATGTTGTAAAATATTACATCCGAGTTGTTACGTTGCCGTTATAGGCGCATTAATGTTACCACTGAGACGTAGGGACCGATACGCCTGGAATGTTGTCAAATGTGACATCCGAGATGTTAGGTTGCCTTAGGTTAGGATATATGACGTTATAGACGTATATACTGTTCCCTCCGGATGGTAGGGTTCGACAGGCCAGGAATGTTGTCAAATATTGCATCCGAGATGTTAGGTTGCCTTAGGTTAGGATATATGACGTTATAGACGCATGTAATGTTACCACCGAGACGTAGGGACCGACATGCCTGGAATGTTGTCAAATGTTACATCCGAGATGTTAGGTTGCCTTAGGTTAGGATATATGACGTTATAGACGTATATACTGTTCCCACCGAGAGGTAGGGTTCGACACGCCAGGAATGTTGTCAAATATTACATACGAGATGTTATGTGGCCTTAGGTTAGGATATATAACGTTATAGACGCATGTAATGTTACGACCGAGACGTAGGGACCGACGCGCCTGGAATGTTGTAAAATGTTACATCCGAGATGTTAGGTTGCCTAAGATTAGGATATATACCGTTATAGACGCATGTAATGTTACCACCGAGACGTAGGGACCGACATGCCTGGAATGTTGTCAAATGTTACATCCGAGATGTTAGGTTGCCTTAGGTTAGGATATATGACGTTATAGACGTATATACTGTTCCCACCGAGAGGTAGGGTCCGACACGCCAGGAATGTTGTCAAATATTACATACGAGATGTTATGTGGCCTTAGGTTAGGATACATAACGTTATAGACGCATGTAATGTTACCACCGAGACGTAGGGACCGACACGCCTGGAATGTTGACATATGTTACATCCGAGATGTTAGGTTGTCTTAGGTTAGGATATATGACGTTACAGACGTATATAATGTTCCCTCCGAGAAGTAGGGTTCGACAGGACAGGAATGTTGTCAAATATTGCATCCGAGATGTTAGGCTGCCTTAGGTTAGGATATATACCGTTATAGACGTATATACTGTTCCCACCGAGAAGTAGGGTTCGACACGCCAGGAATGTTGTCAAATATTACATACGAGATGTTAGGAGGTCTTAGGTTAGGATATATAACGTTATAGACGCATGTAATGTTACCACCGAGACGTAGGGACCGACACGCCTGGAATGTTGTCAAATGTTACATCCTTGATGTTAGGTTGTCTTAGGTTAGGATATATGACGTTACAGACGTATATAATGTTCCCTCCGAGAAGTAGAGTTCGACAGGCCAGGAATGTTGTCAAATATTGCATCCGAGATGTTAGGTTGCCTTAGATTAGGATATATACCGTTATAGACGTATATACTGTTCCCTCCGGGACGTAGGGTTCGACAGGCCGGGAATGTTGTCAAATATAGCATCCGAGATGTTAGGTTGCCTTAGATTAGGATATACAACGTTATAGACGCATATAATGTTCCCACCGAGAAGTAGGTTCCGACACGCCTGGAATGTTGTAGAATAATACATCCGAGATGTCAGGGTGCCTTAGGTTAGGATATATAACGTTATAGACGTATATACTGTTCCCTCCGAGAAGTAGGGTTCGACAGGCCAGGAATGTTGTCAAATATTGCATCCGAGATGTTAGGTTGCCTTAGATTAGGATATATACCGTTATAGACGCATGTAATGTTACCACCGAGACGTAGGGACCGACACGCCTGGAAAGTTGTCAAATGTTACATCCGAGATGTTAGGTTGCCTTAGGTTAGG